>PVIW01006896.1:0-80279 GCA_004026585.1 Noctilio leporinus | reverse complement strand
AGAAGGAACTTGTACCCTTTGCAACAACATGGATGGAACTGGAGAATATTATGCTTAGTGAAATAAGCCAGTCAGTGAAGGACAGGTATCATATGTTCTCACCCATTACGGGACAATAATGAGCAAAACTAACAATAAGCAAAACAGAACCAAGTGTATGAATACAAGGAATAGGCCTGCAGTGGTCAGGAGGAAAGGGATAGGGGGGAGGGGGGAGGCAGAGGCAAAGAAGGGGAGCAGTTTAGACAAGAACCTAGTATAAAGGAACCATGGACATGGACAACAGGTGGGATTGACTTTGGGGAGAATGGGTGGGTGGGCAGGGGGGCAGAGGGGAGAAAAAAAGGGATGGATGTAATACAACAATAATAAAATTAAAAGAAAAAAAAAAGAATTAAAAAAAAAATCTTTCTCCTCCATGTGAAAGGTGCCATCTTTAGACTCACCATATAGATACTATAGAAATGCTAAGCCTTCTGCTAAAGCCTTAGGATTATTCTCAAGAGCCCACAAGCCCAGAGAAATTTTTCATTCTAAGAGGTGCATCTTCTTTTTGCAAACTGAAAATTGACAATAACTAAACAGGTGCAATTTTACCCTTTCAGGACTGACAACCTAATAAGGTAATAATTATTTGACTGTGTCATGAGAATTACCTATGAGAAGCAATTGGATCTTTTGCCACAGAAATATAACAAAAATAAAACAATTATAGATTGTGGACAAAATCTTTAATCACCCTCTCCTCTGTCAGTGATATCTTTCAATGTTTGCCAACCAATAATATAAATTGAGATGCATGTGACACTGTGGTATACATTTTGGTAGAAAAGATAAGACATGCTATTATTTTATGGCAAAATCCTTTGCTTTTTTCTATAAATGGCTATTCAATCATTAATAAATATTGAGATCTTACTTTGCACTAGGCATTGTTCTAATGTCAATGTCTTAAAAAGTACTTTATGGTGTGTTTTTTTTTCCAGTGTTATAGTTGCTTAGGGTGAAAGAGAGTAAATCTGGTCCTTCTAAATTAGGTATTTTGAAATACATAAAAATAAGCAAATTTCATCCAATATGACCAACTAGAATTATGTTCAATTGATGGCTAGTTAAGGTGTGGCCTATGGAAAAGAGAAATATACATTAGAGCTCATGTTTATTCTTCAATTAAGAAAAGCCATTGCATCGGTGGATTAGGTGCCGGCCTGCGAACCCGAAGGTCGATGGTTCGATTCCCAGCCAGGGCAACATAACCAGGTTGCAAACTAGGTCTCCAGCCAGGTCTGTAGCTGGAGGCAGGTGAAAGGCAACCATACATTGATGTGTCTCTCCCTCTCTGCCTCTCTCCCTTCCCCTTCTCTCTGGAAATAATAATAAAATCTTAAAAGAAAAGAAAAAAAGAAAGAAAAGTCATTGCTCATCTCCTATTTGTCTAAAGAACTATATAATCTTTAATGGATGCTTGCCATTTTTGTCGAAAATAAAGTTGGACCCCAAAGTCAAAGAGAAAGAGGAAGAGGGGGAGGGAGAGAGGAGAAATAGGGAGGAGAGGAAGAAGAAAATTGAAGAATAAGGATGCATTTTTAAAATGCATAATACTGAAGCAGCCTTTTGGTTCTTTCTTGAACCTTTGTCAGGTCTGGTCTCCTCACCTCCACTCTAGCCTACACCAGGTCCACTAAGGGTGACTCAGAAGACCCCCAAGGTGTCCACCTTTGGCCCAGGGGGGTTCAGCAGCTGCAGTACTCCAGTGGGCTCAGCTCCTTGACCCTTCCCTGGGTGGGCAGCAGCTTTCAGGTTGGCCTGGGCTCCAACATGAACCTGGCTGGAGGTTTCCACAGAACTATAAATACAGGGAGCATCAGAGCTTTCCAAGAGAATCAGAACTTGCTGAGCCCCCTGAAACTGGAGATGAACCCTAATTTTGAGGCTGTGTGCAACCAGGATAAGGAGCAGATCAAGAGTCTCAACAAGCAGAATAAGATTCTGGAGACCAAGTGAGTACTCTGGCAGCAGCAGAAGACAACTAGCTATAGCATGGACAATATGTTTGAGAACTACATCAACAATCTTCGGTGGCAGCTGGAAACACTGGCCCAGGAGAATGTGAGAGTGGAGGCGGAGTCTGGTAACATGCAGGGGCTGGTGGAGGACTTCAAGAACAAGTATAAGGATGAGATCAACAAGCACACAGAGACCAAGAATGAATTTGTCCTCATCAAGAAGAACGTGGATGAAGCTTACATGAACAGAGTAGAGCTGGAGTCCCTCCTGGAAGGGCTGACAGATGAGATCAACTTCTACAGACAGCTGTATGAAGAGAAGATTCGTGAGCTGCAGTCCCAGATCTCTGACACATCCGTGGTCCTACCCGTGGACAACAGCCACTCCCTGGACCCAGTACAAAGAGATCACCAACTGCAGCCGGACTGAGGCTGAGACCATGTACAAGATCAAGTATGAGGAGCTGCAGACACTGTCTGGGAAGCACAGGGATGACCTGCGTTGCACAAAGATGGAGATGAACCAGAGCATCCTCTCAGATAGATGGCCTCAAAGGCCAAAGGGCTTCTCTGGAGGCCACCATCACTGATGTAGCGGAGTGTGGTGAGCTGGTCATCAAGGATGCTCAGGCCAAGGTGGCCAAGCCCGAAGCCACTCTGAGAACCACCAATCAGGACACGGCCCGGCAGCTGCGTGAGTACCAGGAGCTCATGAACATCAGGCTGGCCCTGGACGTGGAGACCACCACCTACCACATGCTGCTAGAGGGTGAGGAGAGCAGGCTGGAGTCTGGGATGCGGAACATGAGTACCCATACCAAGACCACCAGTGGCAGCTACTCAGCTGTGCTAAGCCCAGGTTACAGGAACCTCAACTATGACCTGGCCTTCCAGGCCAGCAAGGGCTCAGGCAGGGACTCTGGTTACTCCAGCCGCAGCAGCACCACCTCCTCCAAGACGGTGAAGATCAAGATCCACAATGGGAAGCTGGTGTCTGAGTCATCTGATGTCCTGCCCAAATGAATGACCACTGCGGTCCCTCCTTGCCAAGTGAGAAAGGGGCTGTGAAGGGAAGCAGAGCACACAGAAGACCCGCTTGAAACTCAGCCCCAGTCCCCAGCTCACCCTTGGGGTGGGGGAGTTTACTGCCTAGGGGACCACCTTTTTTTACCCATGCCCCTGACTAAAAGCCATATGAAGTAGTTTATTTCCCCAAAAAATTAAGTCTCAGCTGGCTCTGCAAAAAAAAAAAAAAAAAAGCTAAGGCTAAAACCAACTTCCTCTCATATACTTTCTGGTACAAATTTCTCAGATAAACCATAAAATTTTATATTTTTGGTGCTCTGGGTAAATTTGCTTCTTTCAAATCTAGAACCTAATTGGATCATCTAATTTCTAAACTTTATAGGACATGACATAAACTGCAATCTTTTTAGATCCTCTATAGTGATGGAATTTAGAGAAAATTTTGATTTTCTCTATTATTCTCTATTCTCTATTTGTTAATTGCAAAATTAACAGCAACTTTCAAATACTGACCAGTTAGGAGATTTAAATAAGGCAGCTGCTAGCTTTACAGAATGGTTTCAAGCTTTATTGAGTGTTAATATAATGCTTCCCATAAAATAAAGATTTTTCTTTAACTAGAGAATTACATAATGTTTCCCAAAATTTTTAAACCTATTTCCAGCAAAACAAAAATTAATTTAGACCTAGGTTAAAAAGTAGAGTGAAATGTGGTTCTAATTGTTAACATGAGAAGATGTCATTGCATAATCACATTTCTTAATAATTAAAAATATAATACTTTATACACTTATGGTGTGTGTGTTGAGGTGGGGGAGAACTCAGCTACTAAATGTCTTTTAAATACAGCTCTATTTTCCCAAGAAATGTAAGCTTTTGTAACAGAGCTTTAATATGTAGTACAAAATATTTTATTCTGAATTAGAAATGCAAACCTAAATTTATTAAATAACCTTGGCAGTAAATAATGTTTCTAAGCAGAGATTCATCCTACATCTCTGTTGTACAGAAAGGACATCAACTTCATCTCACTTGGTCTATCAATCAGCTTTGAAATGCAAATTTTGAGAGATAACAGAGAGATCACATCATCTGTGAAAAATATCTGATCAATGCTATGAAATTTTCAATAAAGGTTGCAGTTTTCGATCTATAAAGATTCTTAAAGACTATCTCTTTAATTAATATATATACACATATATATTAAATTCAAGAATAGCTGAATTGTTAGGAATAATGAAGAATACAATTTAATTGTATTCATAACCATTGTATTTCAAAATTCTTTTACAAAATTTCAGGCCCTTTCCCTAAGATACTTTCTACACAGCAAATGTATAAGGGGGCATGAAGGATGTCCACTGATATAAAATTAAGCTAAAAGATACTTTGGCCTCAATTATCTAGATATTTTGAGCAAATGCCAGATGGTTTTCTCATTTTTCACTTCCTTTGCAAGGAACAAACAGCCTATGTCTTCTTTACAGGAAAAACTTTGCTCCCATTATATCACTGACAAGTTTCAAAGTATAAAATGACTTAGAGATGAATCATCATCTCTTAAGAGATCAGAGACTTGAATAGTTTCCCCCTTAAAGATAGGACTTCTTGGTGGTTTTATAAAAATCCTGGCACTTAAATCCCAGGATAACAGTGTGTGACCCTTCCCAAGTGGAACTTTAGTGTCTGTGCAAGTTTAACCCTGTGACACTTCTCTGGGCTCCTTGGCACTCTGTCTTCTCCCCTTGTCACCCAGCATATGACTTTGCTCCTTCCCTCCAGTGTCTTTGATATGTCCAGGCTCCCCTGGGCAGGCTGGTACCTGCACTTCTTCAGCCTGCCCTTATAGCAGAATTTCTTCATTAGTGACAGAAAAATAAATAAAGAAAAGAAAAGAAGACTGAAAAAGGGCATTTGAGACACATGCTCCAGCTGGGTTTACTTGTCACCAGCCTCAGAAGCTGAAATTTGAACAATTTAGCCAGTGCACATTTATTTAGTTCATAAAACACGAAAGACTGAGTTTGCCTGTATTATAATTGTGGCATTTGCTTATTTGACTGAACTTAAACATCAAATGGCTTTTTCTTAAGTGGCAAATGATTATGGCAGCCACTTGCCTTTGAGAGTAAAGAAACTAAAAAACTTTTTAAGTGAGAATGACAATTCCAGGCTAATAGTCTCCAACCTTTAAAACATCGATAACAAATAATTCCATATATTAGTCCAACACATTCTGCCATCTGAGGGGTGCAACCCTATTCCCCAGGGTGGCTCATAAGGATGACACACTGATCAAGAGGCATTGCAGCAACCCATATGGCTATAGATGTCTGCTAACACCATCTCTGAAAAAAAAAAATTAAAGCTAACATTCTCTCTGCCACATTTCTGGAGTGATCTTAACCAAGCACTGTTTCAACTGCCTTCTGAGGAAATCCTTGGCTTTGCCTACAGTTCTGTCTTTGACACTCCACAGCAAGGTAAAGGAGCCTCACTTCAGGGCTAGAACACAAAATAAGCTCCCTAACTTTCTTTTTTTTTTTTTTTTTTTTCAATGTATGGTTGCATTTCACCTGCCTCCAGCCACAGACCTGACTGGAGACCTGGTTTGCAACCTGGTTATGTGCCCTGGTTGGGGAACCGAACCTGCAACCTTTGGGTTCGCAGGCCGGCGCCTTAACCACTGTGCTACCAGCCAGGGCACTCCCTAACTTCCTTAATAAATATGTTGCTACCTCCACCTGGTTCCCAAAAAGATGAGCTCTGTCCCTTAATCCACAGTGGAGCCTAGCTGATGTACGCCAAGTTTGGTAGAATCACCTTGATGTGTTTGACATTGACTCATAATAAAAAAACCTGAAGGACAGAAAGCAAATTTAAGAAAACTCATCTGCTCACTTCTCTAGAAGCCTAAATTCTAGACTTACATCATATTAAATATCAAAAGGCTAAATACCTATACAATTTCCCTTTGTGACATAGGACACATTGGCCCTTTATCAAAGGATATTATGAGAATGATCCATGTTGATCATACTTCTGTATGTGTGATGCCATAGCTGTTAAGAATGTTTGGCCATTCTGTTACACCAGTTACACATGCAATAGTTACAAGAGTTAGTTTTAGGAGCTAATATATTCATCCTTTTGTAAGCAGGCTTGATATCTTCCAGTGAAACTGAAACTACATTCCTGTCCTCACTCCAAGCCTTGGGCCCTCTGAGCAACATATTCGCATACACAGATGTCCAGCTTCTCCCATTTCTGATACATGTCCTTTCTCCTGTATTAGCTACCTTGCAACTTTTCCATTGTTTTCCCCACATGCAAAAATACTGTAATAGCCCTGACTGGTAGCACAATGGATAAGGCACCAGCCTGCAAACCCAAAGGTCTCTGGTTCAATTCCCAGCCAGAGCACACAACCACATAACCAGGTTGCAAGCCAGGTCTCCAGCCAGGTTTGTATTTAGAGGCAGGTGAAAGGCAATAATTCATTGATGTCTCACTTCCTCTCTGCCTCTCTCCCTTCCTCTCTCTCTGGAAATAATAAATAAAATCTTTAAATATATATATATATTTTTCCATATGTAATATGGAAAATGTAATATTCTTCCATATGAAATAAAACCCGTACTTGACCCCACATCCCCTTTGTGAATAACCAATTTTTTGCTTCTCTTTAACAGCAAAACTCCTTAGAAGAATACTTTAAGTTCACTTAATTCTTTTCCTCCTATTCCCTCTTGAACACCCCCCTCCAGTTATATTTATCCTCCCAACGAAACTGAGTCAGCTTTTTTCAGTTACCACTGACTCTGTATTCTTGAACCCAATCAATCTTCCGTCTTTATCTTGACAGTAGAATATGTGAGCAAGGCATTCGTTGACAGTACAAAATTGGAGGGAGTGCCACAAACTCAGTAATCTGTATAAAGAATGTTTTTAATGTAATATTTTAAATGAAAATAAATACAAACATTTGTGATGAATAAAATATCAAAATTTTAACTAAACACAAAATCTGGCCAGGTGAAGAAGGTAAAGTAAGTGGTACAAGTATAGGGTCAGAGTCCGTTTTTACTTAAATCGTGATGTTTTATTTTATCACAGATTTTTTAAATAAATTTTATTCTTTATTATATTAAGATAATAATGATCTTGATTACTGAGCTTCTTGGTACCCCTCCTATAAATGTTGTACCCAAGGCAAGTGCCAAACTCTACTCATCCTATCCCAGCCTTGCTGTCATGCCCTTCTTCTTGACTCATTTTCTGAATTTGGCTTAGAGGGCCCTGTCTCTCCTTTCTCCTCCAATCTCACTTGTTACTCTTTTCCAACCTCTTTTGCTATTTTCCCCTCATCTCCTCCAACCTCTAGTATTCAGCACTCAGGTCTAAGCCTTCTTCCCCATCTATATTTGCTGCCTAAAAGACCTCATCTAGACCCATGACTTGAAATAGCACAGATGCCCTGACAACTCACCAATTTCATCTCCACCCCAAACCACTCCCCTAAATTCTCTACTTGGCGTATAGACTTCCAACTGAACATAACCACACTCTTCATTTTAACCTTTCAACCATCTTCCCCTACAGTTTTCTGCATCACACCAAAGAGCTACAATTTCCTTCTAGTGGCTCCTGACAAACATGCTGAAGTAATTCTTATCTACTTCCCCTCACTTCGCATATAAGTCATAGCAATTCTGTTGGCTCTATCTTCAAAGTACAATATATGCAGAACCCATCCACCTATCACCACCTCTACCACCATCAAAGTCCAAGCTTTCATCCCTTCTCACTCAGACTACAATAATCAAACTACTACAACTGCTTTCTTTGCTTTTTTCTTTGATTCCCTATAGTTTATTTTCAACAAAGCATCCAGAAAGCTCATTTAAAAATGGAAATCTGGTTATGTCCTATGTTTAACAGCTTCCAATCAAAAGTCTTTAGAATAGCCTACAACACTGGTTCTCAAACTTAAGCTGCACCAGAATCAGAAGCATGAGTATTGTGCAATGCAACAACAATAAAATAAAATTTAATAATAAATAAAAGTAAACATGATCAGATTTTTTAAAAAAGAACACCCAGTGCAGAGTCCCATCATCAGAGCTTTTCATTCGTGAGGCATGGGTGGGGCCCAATAATTTGCATTTCTAACAACTTTTCAGGAGAGGCTGAGGCTGCTAATTTGTAGGCCACAAATCATTTGAGAACCAATGGCCTACAATACCCTATACAATCCATCACTCCTCGAACTCATCCCTCATTATTTCTCTCCTTTGTTTTGATCCAGACTTCAAGACAACTCTTACTTCAGGAACTTTGTTATCTTCTATTTCTGCTATCTGGAACATTTCTCCCCTATACATTCTAATGGCCACTCCCTCTTTGAGATCTCTGATTAAGAACCGTTTTAGCTCTGACTTGTGGCACAGTGAATAAGGCACCAGCTTGTCAACCCAAAGGTCACTGGTTTGATTCCCCAGCCAGGGCACATAACCAGGTTACAGGCCAGGTCTCCAGCCAGATCCATAGCTGGAGGCAGATTAAAGGCAACCATACATTGATGTCTCTCTCCCTCTCAGCCTTTTGCCCTTCCCCTCTCTCTAAAAATAATAAATAAAATCTTAAAGAAAAACCCTTTTAATAAGATCTTTTCATGAACACCTTTTCATGAACAACATGTAAAATTAAAATACCAAATTTCTCTCACCTACCTTGTATTGCTTTTTTTTTCTCCATAGACCCTATCATCATTTGTTCTTTACATATTATTTGATTGTTTATTGTTTGTCTCCTTCCTCTAAAATGTAAGCTCCATGTAGACACAAACTTTCTATACTTATTTCAATATCAACTCCAGAGCCTAAAATGATACTTGGCACATAGGTGCTCAATAAGTCAGTAAATGAATAGCTGTATAAATTATGAAGAGAATTAGGCATTCGCTCCAGACTATTCCCACATCTGTTTCCATGTTGCATGAGTGGAAAGAATGATCACATTTATTACATGAACCTAAACCAGTCACTTAAACACTGTATCCTCATTACTTTATTATAAAATCACATTAATTGGCTTAAACATGCAAAAACAAAATTGACATTAATTTAGTGACCAGTACAGGAAGCTTCTGATTCCCTATTCTGCTTTACCCGCATTCCTGAGCAGCTGTGCATAGAGACCCACTTAGATTGGCTAAAAACAGAGTCCTTCTACTCTGATGCCACCTGCTTCCTATAGCTGTAAGTCCATCTGTTCCTATAAAGAATCAACTCTGAGCTTTATTTTCTTGAATTATATTTTTCTCTTTCATTTTCCTCTATTACTTTTTTAAATTCCCCCCAAGGAGTAACCAATTTTTGCCCAATTAACAGACATTCCACTTTCTTCCTTACCAAGAGTGGCCACAATTTAATTCCAGTGTCCATCCTCCTCATATGACTCACAGTAAATTCCTGATTAAGAATCCAATTAGGATAATTGGATTATCCTATGTTTCCTTTGGTAGAAACAAGTTTAGGCATGTGCATATCACCCAGCTCCACTCCATGAACATAGTCTGCTAGAGACTTCAGGAAAAGTCAGATTCCTAAGAGACACATAGAATCAAGGATACTTCTACTATCAAATATTGTTGTATCTTCATCTGATGCCTGAAACAACAGCAATCATTTTGTAACTCCGGGGGAAGCTAGCTGGGGACAAACCTAGAGATAGCTGAGAAAAAAAGATGGAAGGAACTTGGGCTTCGTGGAATCAATGAGCCAATGAACAGCATTAGAGCTACCGCGTCTCAGGATTACTTGGTGTCCAGGACAATGGAATTCTCTTGTTAAGACAGTTGGGTTTGGGGTTGGGAGCCATTATTTGCATACCTCCTATTACAGCCCACTTACACAGATAATTTGTATACAAGATATCACAAATTATCTACATCACCATGTATAACTTTGCATCTTTGAATAGCCCTTTCCAACCTCCATAAATTGTTTCCTCAGAATAAAATGCTCATCACAGGGCATCTCATGCTGAGTTATCCAAGTTAAATTTCATGCAGACCCCAATCTCTTTCAGATACCAAAAAAAAAGACAAATGTTGGCTTCCTAGGTATGGCCCAGAAAGAAGCTGGCTTACATATACAAGGCCATCAATGGAAATAACTAAAGTTGTTGTTATGTATAATGACCAACAGTAGTAACCATTGCTTATGATTATTATAAGGTAAGTTCTAGAGGATAAAATTCATCTTGAACTTTGTGGGACCTTTTCATACAATCTATTCAATAGAGCCTCAGTAGAATCTCACAGATAAAAGTGAAATCACTATCTGGTATTTAAAAGAACCCCTACAGGTAAGCAGAATTTCAATCAGTGTGATATTTTTAAACTTCAGATATTCTGAAATCTCTGAATCAAAAGCATTCTATAAAACTATTAAATATCTCAATGACACTCAAACATTTATTCTCTCATAATGTATTTGCACTCCTGGGATATTTTTTCTTTTTAAAATTAGCTTTTAAAAATTGACTCTATCTAGATTTCCTTGTTCTCTCTGAGTTACTACTGTAATATAATTAAAATAATAAAATTCTGCTTTTTTCATATTTTGTCATCTTCATCTCCAGTCTTGCTTTGGCAAGGCCAAAAGGTTTCTTCTAGAGTTTGGCTGATAATCCTCACTCATTAAACCTCCAGATGGAAATCACAGAGATGCAACTTCAGTTTTTTGTTTTCAATTTGGACATGCCATGCGCAACCTCACTGATATATAAAACATCATTATAAAATGTAAAAAAGTTCTGCTTTTTGCCTGAAAAATACCCTTTTTAAGATGAGCTAAGCCATTTTTCCACAGGCAAAAGTTTTCCTAAAGAAAGACTATTAAAAAAATAAAAACATAAACTAGAATAATTTAAACAGAAACTTGGCATTCATTTTTATATATTCCTACATTAAAAAAAAAAAATAAGAGGATGCTGTGAAGTCTCTGAGAAAGCAAAAAGTCTAACTAAAAGAGCACCTTTCAGAAAGCCTAGGAAATGTTTAAATTATATGGTGTTGTATAGTTGGAAGTTTAATCATTATGAGTCAGATCATCAAAGATGTCCCTACCCTGATTCCAGAATTGTATTCATTATTATTATTTCATAAGAATGATTACTAAATTATTAAGAAGGTTTTCTAAATGTGTTAGGTGGATATTCCAAGAATCATAGAATAATAATGTAGAAATAGTATCTTCCCAGGATTCCCTTATATTATGAATAACTAGTTCAGTAATATTTTGAGAAAATGGACTTATAAGGGTATTTTTTTCTTTTTCTTTTTAATTGTTGTTCAATTACAGTTGTCCCAGTTTTCCCCCATTGCTCTTCCCTGCCCTGTCTACCTTTCCCCACTGCCACAATCTCTACCCTGTTGTCCATGTCCACGGGTTATTTATACCTGTTCCTTGACTAGACCTTTTTATTTGTTACAGTTTTTCACTTGAAATTTTTGAGAAATTCATGTGAATACTTTATCCACAGCAGAACAAAACACTGAATTTTTTTGTAAAATAAATAGTCCTGATTCTTATCTTTTCCTTCTATAAAGAGGTATTATAGCTTCCTTCTATTGGGAGTTAATCTAATAATTGGTGAAATCTGGCTGATCTAGATTTATGTCCTGACTCTATTACCTACTCAATCTATGATGTTAGGGAAATCTGTTAACATGTGAGACTCAGATTCTTTGTCTGTAAAATGGGAGAAAGAATGTGACCATAACTCCCCAAACTCATCTCAGTCGTAAAGCTCTTCATACTGGGTTATAATTGCCTGGTTCCTTATCTGTGTCTGCCATGAAATTATGAGTTTCCTGGGGGAAAGGGAAATATCTTTATCTCTTTAGAGCAGGGATTCTCAAACTTGACTGCACAGAATAATCACTGGGGACTTTTCCAAGCTCTTAGTGTCTAAGCTTAACCACTTAAACAAGTACCTCTGAAAGTGAAACAAGACATCTTTTTTAAGTTTCCCAAGTGACTTCCCTAATATGAACCAAGGCTGACAACCACTGCTATTGAGGATAAGCACAGTTCTTGGAGCACAGGGGGCACATTTAAGAAGCATGAATAGGTAAATTTAGCCACTAAATTAATGAAACATGTCATAAGATCACATTTTAATATTTACCTATCCATATCCCTCACCTAGGCTGTGAGCCCATAGAAGGAATTGCAAAGTTGTATTTGTTTTCTATTTGTATCTCCTAACACAGTGTCCTTATTCACCTTTATATCCTTTAGTATATAATAAAAATCCAATGTTTGGTTGAAGAAAAGTAACATGAAATAAAGAAAAAATTTCTTTGGACAATTAAAGATTTTTTTTAAGTAAAAGACGTAATAGGGAAAGATTAGATATTGCTCATGGGTTTAACTGGAAGACTAGAACAGAAAGTTCCACTTTCATATGTACTAGGTTAAGACCATAAATACAACAAATAATTTGGTCTTGACTTGATACTCAGTGAAAAGCTAGCAAGTAGAAAAATCCGCTTTGTTTCACTTTTTGCCTGGACTTCTTTAGGCTTTCATGAAAGAGTTGAGCACATCGTCCAGGGAGGACAGCCTCACAGCTCACAAACACTAACGTAAACAATGTATTATTTATTGGATTGCCCTGTGTTATAAACTGTTTTGAGTATCCTATGATGCCTGAATCCTGTTTTGGTGAATTCTTGCTCTTACATTCCTCCAACAGTGTGAATTAGAAGAGGTTTGCTTGCTTCTCTGCTCTAAAGAAGGCTGGGATGTTCTGAACTCTTAAAAGCAAAGCCAGAGACTCTTATTGTTTAAGAATGAAATGTTTACTGAATTCAGGCTGCAAAATTCTCTCCTCAGCTCAGAAAATAGCTTAAAAGCAGGTATTTATTTTTCTTATTATTTACTTATATATGTTGATAATTCATACCTATTAAATGTTTTGAGAGAATCACTGTGACATTTAAACTTAAAATTTCACAGGAAGTTGTATATGTGAGTAACTACAATTAGTATAAAAGCAAAATAAAAACTAAAATAAATAAATTAAATTAAAACTAAAACATAAGTTAGCCGAGTATTTGAATGGTGATGATTTTGTGGGTAACTATGTCTATACAACAAGTTGATTTATTTTTCTTAGAGAGCCACTGGTTGCATCTAAGGGAATTTTCACATTCTATTATGAAACAACATCACAGGACAAAGGCATAGGGCAATAAGACTGATGGCCCAGATGAACTTACCTTAGCAAAATTACTTATGAGTGGACCTTACTGAGTCAAATACAAAGATAGATCTAAAGTTCTTCTGATAAGTATAAGCTGAGAATTGAGCACATGCCCTGTACACAGCCTGCACTTATAGATCACAACACATACACACATAGGCAGTCCTCACTTTACACAGTAGTGCAGGAATGACCATTCAAGCTGAAGCGAAGCTAAGTGAGCTTAATAATCAATGAAAAATTCACTGGTTAATTCTATCAAATATTTTTAAAATTATTACCAACTCTTCTCAAACTCCTCCAAAAAAATAGAAAAAGGGGATATTTCCTAACTCATCCTATGAAGCCAATACTACCCTGACGCCAGAATGAAACAAAGACATCACAAAGAAACTACAGACCAATATCCTTTACTACTATAGATGCATACGTCCTCAACAAAATACAAATAAACTGAGCTCAGCAGTATATTAAGTGATTATATATCATGACCAAAGTGGGATTTGTTTGTGGAATTCAAGGTTAGTTCAACATATGAAAATCAATCAATGCACCATATTAATAGAATAAAAGTAGGAAAACGCATGATAATCTCAATAAGCATAGAAAAATCAATTTAAAAATTTCATTACCCTTTTATAATAGAATGAGGAATAGAAGAGAACTTTCTCAAGCTGATAAAGGTCAGTTATGAAAAACCCACAGCTAACATTGTAGTTAATGGTGTTAAGACTGAAAGTTTTCCCTGAAAATTAGAAACTAGATAAAGATGTCCTCTCTCACCACTCCTACTCATCATTGTACTGGTAGTACTATCCAAGGTAGTTCGGTAAGAAAAAGAAATAAAATTCTAGAGTTGAGGGGGATAGAAGATGACAAAGGTGGGATAAATGGGATAAAAAGAGACTTCACTTTGGGCGATGGGCACATAATGCAGTGTGCACATGATGTTTTGTTTAGTTGTACACTTGAAACCTGTATGGTTTTGTTAACCAATGTCACCCCATTAAATTCAATTTTTTAAAAAGAGATAAAAGTCATCCATATTGAAAACAAAGAAGTAAAATTATTTTCATTCATAGATAATATGATCTTGTATGGAGAAAACACTAAAGAACTACCAACAAAAACCCATTACAAGTAATAAATTAGTTCAAAAAGTTGTTGGGTTCAAGATTAATGTAAAAATTGTTGCATTTCTTTACACCAGCAATGAATAATCTTAAAATGAAATTAAAAAAAAAAAAAAAAAACATTTCATTTACAACAGCATTAAAAAAATAAAATATTTAGGAATGCGTTTCACCAAGGTTCAAAACCTGTTCACCTATAACTACCAAGAATTGTTTAAAAAATATATTGAAGCCCTAAATTAATAGAAAAATACCCGTGTTCATGGATGGAAGGCTTAATATTATTTTAAAAATTACAACCCGCCCCAAATTGCTCTGCAGATTCAATGCAATCCTTGTTAAAGTTTCTACTACCCCCTTTTTTTTTCTTTCAGAAATTGTCAAGTTGATCTTAAAATGTGTTTGGAATTGCGAGGAATGCAGAATACCTAAAATAATCTTGAAAAATAAGAACAATGTTGTGGCACTTACATTTTCTAATTTCAAATTCTACTACAAAGCTGCAGTAATCAAGGCAGTGTGTTCCTAGCAAGAGAATAGACATATGGACCAATGGCACAGAATTGAAAATCCAGTGGAGGCCATTAGTGGCTGAGAACTAAGGTGTATGTACCAACAGCATTTCAACACTGTCAATTACTAATAAATACTTCTACAACAGTACTGTTTTAGAAGTTTTAAATCTGGGTTGATCACAAAAGCAGAGCTGGTCTTTAAAGAGAGGACGCAGCCCTGACCCATGTGACTCAGTTGGTTGGCCATGGTCCAGCGAAGCAAAAGGTTGTCATTTCAATTCTGTCAGGGCACTTGCCTGGGCTGTGGGTTCAGTAACCAGCCAGGCATAAGTGAGGGCAACCAATGAACGTTTCTCTTTCACATCCCCTCTCTCTAAAAATAAATAAAGACAACTTTAAAAAAAGAATAAGATGCAAAAGGTGACTTATGGCTATATGGATATATTTTAGGCATGCCACAAATTCCTCTTGCCTAAAGCACCTTAAATTCAAATTCAAGATTCATTGTTGTGGCCTATAATATCAACTCCCTAAGCTGCTTTGGAAAAATTTGTAAATGCCACTTAGCATTTATCAGCTTTTAACACCTAGGTATTGATTACCTTATCAGATTGATGAGGAAAGAGTCTCTGTGGGTTAAAATGTCACAAAAGGCAGACTAGGAACCTATGTGCTTAGGATGACAGGGAAAAGTGAGGAGAAGGGCAGCAGGTGATAGGATACTTGAGACACATGCCTGATTCACAGTTTTTCTTGGTAACAACACTACCCACAATACCACTTAACTACATCTTAGAAGGAGCATCCTGTGAGAGGATATATGGAAATCTAGTCCCTTCCCCTAACAAGACAGGCTTTATGTCCTAAGCATGACTGTAAACAGCATCTGTTCTGGGTTTGCAGGAGAGAGGAGATTGTCTAAACAGAAAGTGGTCACCAGGAAGAACCTCAGACTCTAACAGCTCTCTTGAAATATTTCCAGTTTTTAATCATCTAATAATTAAACAAAGGTATCCCTAGGACTTTTGTCAATCTTTCTTAATGACACAAAAGTTCCAGTATCTAAATGTCTTTTCCTTTTATAGCTAATGCAGTAACAGAGATAGAGCAATACCCCTAAACTAGCTCCAATGTGATTTGGGGCAAGAGATTGTCCTTTTTATGGTGTCCCAATTTTGCACTCTTTTAACGATGTTTCATATCTCACCAGGCCTCATCTTCCTAAAATGAAATATAATAGTATGTAACACTAGAAATATTTTAAAACCTTTAGTAAGTAGATGGAAGGAGGGAGGGAAGGAAGGAAGAAGTGGGGAGAGAGAGTGCCATAGACAGAGAAAGAGAGAAAGGAAGAAGGAAGTAGAGAAAAGTAAAGGGAGGGGTCAGGAGGTGGTGGAGAAGAGGTAAGAAAGAAACCCATTAAACTCTTAGTAGTTAAAAGAAGATTAAAAAATTATTCTATGTATTTTATTGTTGCATGACTTTTGCTTACACTGATCATATATTCATGAATCATTTCAGTAATTTAGAATTTAGTAAAATTTGTACTCAATTGTTTCTACAACTAAAATGGCATTTGGGATTAAATTTAAGGGAGACTGTGGCCTAGATAAATGCTGACCACATAGATTAAAATTGCATTCTACAAACGTCACTGCTGGCTGAATTGACCTTAAAAATAGTGTTCAAATGAAAGCCAAGTTGAATAAAAATATAAAATATTCTAATCTTTTTTACATCTACTTCTTTCTTTTTTTCAAAAAGAACTAACTGCTGTTCTTTAGAGTGTCATAAAGATACAGGTTGGTTATTCTGCCCCCCTGCATGCGTTTTCCTTAGTACTAAATGGTTTTCTGAGAGCTTTGAGTTAAAGCTCTTACGTAAATAGAGAGAGGTTTGCATAATGCTATTTAAACTACAACTTTGAAGACATTCTTCAGTAGGCATTTGAAATCTGTCCATGCTGCAAATGGCATCTGAAAACTAACAGGAAACAACCCAAGATGGGGTTTAAGAAAATAGGAAGAACAAATAAATACCCAAGGTGCAAGCCTTTGATCATTTAACCAACCTCAACCACGACCAAACAGAGAACACATAAGAGGTATGTCTTGCGCTTATCGTAGTGCTACTAACCCAGAGCACGGCTCAAGTGCATCGTTCACTGTAAATTTCTATGTAAAATTCTCCAGGGGCTGGAGCCAGGCCTTTGGCCGTTTCCCTCCCGGTAAGGTTAGTGCATCATCTCATGGAAGAAGCTAAACTAGTATTGATTTTCCAATTTCTAAAAGAAGTAACCATTTCGAGCAAAGGCACGCTGGGGGCGTGGGGGGCGGGGTGTTTGTGTGTACGAGAAACAACAGTCAAACCGAAAGAGCAGCGGAGAGGCGAGCTGGGGTGAGCCCGCCGCGGCTTCCCGGACCAAGTAGCGGGGCTGCAAAGTTCTCGCCACAACAGCGGCGCTGCTGTAATTTTGCGGACCTGCCAGAAGAGACGTTTCTCTGCCAAAAGAGAGATTTCTGTATTTTCCCGGAAGGCGAGCTGGACCATTTTCTATCCCTTTTAACTTGCATATCATCCCGACGCCCTCCCTTGTGAACCCAGACGAAGGGAGGGAGATGGGCGGAGGGAAAGAGCAAGCGCAGGGTTTCGAAAGTCGCCCAACTTTCCAGAAGCTCCGCAGCGCTCTTAGGACTTGCAAGCACCGCTGCTGGCCTCTGAGACCAGCCCCGCCTCCCTGCCCAGCAATGCCCCCGCCACAGACTCCGTGAGGAATTGAGCGGAAACTTGCCAATCCCAGATGAGTAAGGGATGAGCTAACTTTCAAGGCAACCCGGAGCTCCTGGATTTTACCAGGAGCTCGTAGTTCGCTTATTCCTTGCCAAGTCTGAGCGCGAGCTGGGCAGAGCGCTGGAGGCCCGCGGCGGGAGCGGCCCTATGGGCCCGGAGCTTCTGGCAGCGTCCCCCCAGGCCCCGCCCTCTGGGCGGCCCCAGACCCCACTCGGGTCCGCCGCCACTCTCCCCTTGGTTCTCGATCGCCCCAAGGGAAGGGGAACCCGAAAGCAGAGCTCCTTCTTCTGTCCGCATCTGCCAACTTGCTTAACACCCCCCTCCCCCGCCAATAGCACACGATTTACGACCGCGTAGACTCGCGCTCACTCTCGCCTGCCCTTTCTCTCGGAAGCCTGAAAGTGCCTGAATGGAAACACTGACACGTGAAAACTCTATTCTGAGTGATTTAGAATCCGCCGCCTTGAGGTTTTAATCTTGCCGGGCTCATCCCACCGGGTGCTCAGGGCAGCTGTCCGAAAGGTCCCCGGCATTCTTTGCTGTCCCTAGGGAAAGTGAGGCAAGGAGGAAGGGGCAGGAGAAAACGTGAGAGGTCGGGGGCCACACGGAATATCCCGAAGGAAACACCGAATCCTAATCCCAGGAGCTGAAGTCCTTAGGCATTGTTTCCAAACCAAATGTACATGACAGCTTTCTTTGTAGCCCTGGGACCCCCAAATCGCGCCTTAGGAACAGAGAGAACGGACGCACCACCACCGACCATCTGTCTTCAGAGTCTGGGAGGATGGGGGGGGGGGTGCTCTTCGACTTAATCCTGCCCTTTACCTGCCCCTTTTCATGTCCCCTTTCATCAGCAACAGGTTTTCAAATATAAGAGACACCCCCTACCCACGTCCCACCCCGTGGCCACGCCCTCCAAGTGTTCACCTCAGCCAGGGTCAGGCAGAGAACGAATTGGCCTCGCCACCGTGGGTTCCTGTGGTTAGAATGGTGTGAGATTTCTAAACGGCAGGGCTCTGCTAGGGAGATGACGAACCAACCTTTTAAAAACCTCTTCAAGGAGGAAATGGGTGCTCTTGTCTTAGTCGTTGGTTGTTCTTTCCCTAAGAAAACCTTTTCCTTTCTTTTCCAAACACAACACTTAAGGATTGCTTGCATCCTTGCACTTCTAGCTTAGACGTTTCTACTTTTAAAAGGTCCGTGGTGCGTGTGGGCTGGACTGAGCTTTTCTCTCTTCCCCGTCCCTGCAGGGTTCTTCCAGCCTAGAGTTCCTGGCCTGAGACACTGACTGGTGACCCAACCTTCTTGGGGGCAGCTACAACAGGTCCCTCTGATGCTCCAGGTCTACTTGAGAATCTCCCACCAAGCTTTCTGCTTTCCACTACCACAGCCAACAGGAGGTGGAGAATGAGTTTAGTTCTCTATAATATGACCTCTAACCTGAGGGCTCTTCCTAATGAAGAATTAACGGAAGAAATAAAGTAAAGCCGTGGAGTTGGCGGCTGGGCACCCCCAGACCCTGACATCAGAAAAGGAAAGCCCTCAACTACCGCCTCTCCCCAACTTGCATTGTATTCCTGAAACTTGGAAATGAAAATGGAAATTGTTTGATGTACAAGGAGATGTTATCTAATTAGGGCGTAAGAAATTTAATCTTTCCAGGATGCAGGTCATATAATTAATGTTAATTTAACACTCAAATTTTCAGTCATTAATTTTGATTCTCTTAAATGCAGTTTGGCAGGGGCCCCTGATCCATGGCAATGCATTTTACTGGATGTGAGAGCACACTTGGTCTTAGGAGTGACTCATCACAGACCTCCTCATCCCAATAACAAAATCACATCATGTATGCATTATTAAGTCCTGTAATTGAACGGTCCATAGTTTGCATATCAGACTATTAAAATAATGTGTTTTGCTTTTCTGTGAACACGTATTGTTCAAGCCTCTGCGAATATGTGGTGATTCTGATAATTATCACCAAATTACCGCAAATGTTCTCTTCATTAACATGATTTCTTTCAAGCATTTTTTAAAATGTGAACATTATTATGAATTAAGGAACTTCTTACAAAGTTCTGTAAACTTTTTTTAAGGGACTTATCACTGGAAAGGAAAGGATATATTTGAATAGAAGAGGAAGAGAAATGCTTTTCAATATGCCTTTAAACGGCTTTTCTCTAGTCCAAAGTTTTCTTTCTAGTTCTTCAGGCAACTTCTAGGCAAAGAGCAGAAACAGAAGGGGATGGGGAAGAGAGGGTGGAGAGAGAATCTAAAAGTCCCAGAAAAGTAAGAGAATTAATTTTTTAAAGTCTTCACTATCCAGTTTTTTTGTTGTTGTTGTAGATAACTTTTTACCTGATCTAAAGTAAACTAATATTCTCCCCTTTAAAAGTACCAAAATTTTCTAAAGCTAACAGCTCATAATTAGCTAAATGTTGCTGTTCCCACCCCCACCCCCCAGTTATTGAGCTATACTGTTGAAGAAATCATAAGCCATAAAGAGCCTTTATTGTAACCTTCCCTTCACACAGTTTTCAAAGTTGAATAGCAAGACATTAAAAAACCACTACTGCAAAATAAGAGTCTCTTTTAAATGTAGACATTTGCATCTACACTACTTTCTAGCAAAATTTCCTTTGAGTGATGTTTAAACTCGTAACAAACAGGTCATTCTGTCGCTGGTATTATCTCTCCTTCCACGTGCAGAGTCGGCACCGTCGCTGTCCTCCGACGGCACTTCCCAAGCCTAAACGCGGCCATCAGCCCTGACCAGGACAGGGTTTCATCCACCGAGAAAGTTGCACGAGTTTGAGACGGTCGTGAGATTTTTCCCTAAAAATAATAAATATAAAATACGTCGGGAAAAGCGTGGGAGTGTGGGGCCGGAAGTAAATGGAGAGAGGGCCAGAAGTGGCTGGTGCATCTGGCCCGCTCCAGCGGTAACCACTCGGTCGCTCCCTGCGTGCTGGACACCCCCTCCCCTTGCTCGGTCCTGGGATTCTCTGGGCTCCTTCCTACAGCCCACAGTCAGCTCTCCGGGGAAGGGGTGCCAGGCCCTGGGAGGCACTTTTATTTTGGCTGAGAGAAGGGAACGCTGCTCCCAGGCCCAAGGGAGGCGAACTGAGCTCTTCTGTTTGGATTTCCCTCCTCTCTATAGCAACCGGCAGCATCAAGACAAAAATGCGCCCTCCCTGGACAATGGCCCGGCCTCCCGCTCCTCGCCCTCATCTTCCTCCCCCAGAACGCATCCAGGCCCTGCCTAGAAGCTCAGTGGCTCGGTGGCCGGGAACGGCTCCACCCCCACCCTGCTGTGTTCCCTAGCAGTCCCTCGGGAGGTCAGGCCAGGGCGCGGGGGCGCCGCAAACGTTTCTCCCTGCTGGGCTGCTCCCCCATGTAGGCCGAGGCCAAGACCCACAACCTCCTAGGGGAGCTCGGGGGCTCCCACAGCGGAGTACTCAGCGGGATTGTGTATGTGGCTGGATGGCCCCAGTGGCACAAATTCCAGCTAGCTTTTTTTAGGGTTAAAAAATAGTTGGTATAATGCACAAAGCAAGCTACTCCCTCTCCCCGCCCCCCACGAACACATTCACGTAAATATAAGCATCCTAAACCACGGTTCTAAGCATGATCCCTGACTTTCTTTTACTCTCCCAAGGTTAATTAAGTTCCCTTCCACGAACTGAGCTCCGCGCCTATTCATTATTCTCTCACTCTGACCTAGGGCGTTAATATGATCAGGCCTGTGACTTGGCCGTGTCCTGTTTTCCTATTTTGCATTTAATGCTGGGACCCGGATGCCCTAGATTACCATCCAAAGCTCGCAGCAAAGGCAAGAGGAGTGAGCTGGTTTCATTGCTCCATCCTCCCTAATGTTTCCTCTTTCTACATTTTCTTCCCGACAGTGTCAGCCTCTACATTCCCAGGATCCATATTCTGAAAACCCGTCTTTTTAAAATAGTCATCTCTAACTTCGTTAAGTCCAAAGGTGCCTAGAATGACAGTTCTGAAACTCGGGGACCTAGCAGAAGGTCCCGGCCCACAGCTATTACCACTGTAGTTATCTGCGCTGAAGAAAATCTTTGCCCGGGTGTAACCACCCCTCCCGCGCTGGTTGCTGTCCCCAGGACACTAAAATCACAATTGCTAAGTGCACGCCATACACTTTAGAAGAAATTTACATTCATGCTCTGTGCAGCCGGAATAAGGACTCTGAAGTTCAACCTCCTCCCAATGCAGCCTTGTTTCCCCCAGCGATGGAAACCGAGACCTAGCCCTTGGATACCGCACCAATGAAATAACTGAGGACGCCCTTCCCCCGCGTCTGTGCGCAGGTGTTTGGCGTGGCTCAGGCCACTCGCCTTGGGCTTCTGAGATTGCTCGGGAATATAGGCGAGGGGAGGGACTGTGGCAAGAGCTTCGTCTTAGATTTAAAGCATCTCCAAATGCTTTAAAGCTAAGGTGATTTCTGTTGAAATCACTTTAATTTATAAAAGACTTGTCATTCCCTCGGGGTGGCCAGCCATCCACCTGCTTTAAGGCGGGGTAGGGGAATTGGGGTGGGGAAGGACACCTCCAGGCTCCATGTTAAGAAGTCATTTAACAGTTATTCCCTTGAAAACGAATTTTTCAGGAAGGGAACTAGGAGCCACCAATCTCCTCGTGTTTTGTTCCTGATATTTCAACATAAACAAGCTGTATTAACTCCAACTAGAATTTATCTTGCACATTGATGAAATGTGTCCTTTTTGCTTCTCCCCTGTAAGGCCTCGTATTCACCACTCAAAATTTAACAGGATTCCTTTGATAAATTACTCAAAGTAATCCCTGAAATAGCTAGACAGCCTGAGTGATATGGTTTTAGAAGTCTTCATGCCTTGCCTGCCCATAAAATATTCACTTTTGGACTACAAAGGTGGGATCATTTTTAATGATGAGAGTCAGAACTGGAATAAAAAGGGAAAGAGATTAATATCCATGAATTCAAATAATTCCATTTTAAACACTCAACTTAGCACATTACATCTCACTGGTTTACACAGTAGTGAAGATAAAATAGAATCGTCTGTATGTGAAGTGTGGACAAACAGAATTGCCAACAGAATTCATATGAAGAATGGGAGTTTTAACTTTCAGAAAACTTTTCCTTCTTCAAGAGCACTTTACAACATGAAAATAGATGCACATTTAGAAACATGTAAATTGTATGAATATATAGTAACATATAAATCTACATGGGATTATTTTAATCCAGGAGACAATGTGCTGCTACATCAAGATGTTAATTTCTGCCCCCTTTAAAGGTAAATGTTGCTTGTGTTTCACACAAGAACTGGCAGCTTGGAAAAGCATTTTTCATGCTTCTTATAAATGCATCCCCAAGCCTGCAGTTCTTGAAGCTTTAAGGGGGTTTTTATTAAAGCAGCCAGCTGCCTCTTTGTGTGGATTGGCTGTTTAAAGCTGCAGCTCTGAAGTGGGAGCCTCAGTTTTGACATTCTGTAGGCCCTCAGCGAAAAAGTTCCATTCAAATATGCAAGAGCTCTCCACCCAATCAGACGGCTTCTGTGGGCTCACAGGGGAGAAGAAAGCATGGAAATGAATGACTGAGCCAAGGCAGAAGATGGAGTAGGACAAGAAGGAGAAGAAGGGATTCAAACAACCCTCCTCCAGGGTGCATACATTTAAAAGAAAACATTACTTTTAAAGAAAAATTACTCAGAAGGCAATTTTACCCATTTAAACCAACTGCCACCTCCTAGCAAAATTTCCTTTGTTTCTCTATTTCTATTATCATAGGAGTACTTAGATAATAAATTAAGATGTATGAAATGTATACCATCTCACCTCTATTCTAATAATCGTGTTCTTTCAGCCCAATGTATGGTGGGGGAGGGTCTGTTAAGTCATGGTATTATAGAAATAAATAAATGATATTTTATACATGGTGTGAGTGTGTTTGCTGGATGAACAAGTTAATATATTAGAGTTCAGTTTGAAGTTCAGGGCTTGGTCCTGTTACTGTTACTCAGGTGAAGATTTTGGAGGCATTGGGTGAAGGTGCTGGGGCCACCAAGACAGGCCTGCCTCCCTCTCTCCAGGAGTGTTACAATATGGGAATAAATAAGAGTCTTTTGGATTAAGCTTGGATTAGCTGAGCTCTTTCCTCTGCATGCCAGCACCAGGGCCGGAGGCAGTTCTCACCACTTCTTCACAAGGTAAGGATACTGAGTCGAGAGCAAGCCCTTCCTCAGGACCTAAGGGAATGGACTGGCACCCTTACCAGCATCTCCTGTCTGGTGCCCAGAGTTTGTTCTTGACAAAGGAGCCCAGGAGACCCTGCTGTCCTCCCCCGGGGAGACAGTGAGGCCTGCACTAACAGAAACGTCTGTTCATCCATTGTCCTAGAGAGTGATCTCCGGAGCTGTGGTGGAGTGAGGGAGACATCGAGACACCTTGTCAGTTCAAAGCATTTTAGGGTTGTTTGAAATCCTCTCCACGTCAACGTAAGCAGCCTCTATATTTGAACAGCTGCTTTGAACTGTGAAAGGGAATGAGCTGAATCAAAACCTGGAGGTGTCTCCCAGAGACACCTTCAACGTGCTTTTATGCGAGTGGAAAAAGGGCTCTGCCCTGGCGGGCTCACAAGCATAGAAGGGAGCAAGATGGGGGTGGGGGAACGCAGAAGCCCCCATCTGGAGCTAAAACCCAGGTTTCCGGAGCCATAGGGAGAAGCCGCTCGGAGAAGCAGACCGGAAGCCAAGGTTACTCAGAATTCTGCGTTCGCGCCACCCGGGCTTCGGCAAAAGGCGGGGAGGTGGGGGTGGGAAGGGGTTTGTACCCAGATCCAGACTACGCGCCCAGCCTTGCCCTCCTGGCGATTGGCGGGGCTCTGGGGGTATGGGGTGGGATGAGGAAGGCTGAGACTATGGGGTAGAGCAGTGCTTTGTGTGCTCCCGGGGATTCATTGGGTGTGTTAATCCCCTACAACTACCAGAGTTTAGGAACGTCGGGAACGTTTAGGTTCCGTCGCCTGCAAGTAAAATGAGGCGGGGGTGAGAATGGAGTGCAGACCGAGACATCAACACGGGATGGATCTCGGACCAGTAATCGCCACTGAAGTGCTATTGCAGACAGGAAGTTTTGATGTACAGATGTAGCCTATTTTTGCCCACCCCCACCTACACAAAACAGTGCCCTAAGCCTGGAGTTGGGGGCGAGGGGAGACAGAAAGAGAGAAGGGTTGGGGAGACTTTTAAACTGACTCCAAACCCGGCTGCCTCGTTTCCCTCAGAGATTCGTCTGGAAATCTTTTTCTTCGCTCGAGTGTATCACCCCACGGGCTTCAAAGAGACTTGTCCCTAGAGAAATGTGAAATCAAACCCAGAGAAAGGCAGGCACCTGCCCCGAAAGGGGGAGGGGAGGGAAGTGCTAAGTATCCCGGCACGGCCCTCGCGGGCGGCTGGATTCATCCATCAGTGGGAGCTCTAAGTCTCCCAGCCCGAGCTCGGGAGAGAAGAAGAGAGGCGGCACAGGGAGGTGGGGCTGAGAGGGGAGCGGTGAGCCAGGAAAAGACGTGGCTGGCAAAAGGCCTGTGCTCTCCCAAAGTCCCAGGGAAGCCGGGACTCCAGGCCGCTGCCAGGAGGAGGCGGTCTTGCCCGCGGTGCGGTCTCTTTGCTCCTATTTGAGGATCCGCGGGGGCCAGCCAAGAAGTCATCGTTTTCGGCGGCTCGGACTTCTCCCTTTTTTCCGAGCTGGACCAAGTTACAGGATTCTTAGCAGCCCCCAGGCGCACGGCCAGAGTGGCTCCGTGCTTGCGCTGGGATCATGCACAACATTGTGTGTGTCCTCACCTCGCCACGCGGGTGCGCGCGTGGCGGGACTGCAGGTCCATCCCGCTGGCAGCCTGTGGGCTCTACCCTCCCCTAATCATTTCGCTTTCTCCCACACACGCTCATAAACACAAGGCACGTGGAAATTCTCAGCCAAGCGCCTTGCCCTGGCGGGTGCTCAAGCGGTAATTTATAAACAGCTCAGCCACTCCCCAAAGAGCTCCGCTCCTCCTTAGTCATGATGAATCTGGCCCATTCTACTTTGGTGTCTGGATTAAGATGCTCAGAAGCCCCAAAATGTTCCCCTTGAGCGTTGGTTTGGCTTCTTTCACAAACCCAGGGCTGTCAGCAGCGCCAACGTTAGAGCTACCGCACGTGAAGCCAACTGTGAAAGAAAGGAACGCGATCAAGTTCCTTGGGGTCGTTTTGCCCTTTTGGGGAGCAACGTGTCATTCAAGTATAGGTGGCCGTCAGCTTGGCCCGATGCTTCAGCCTGGGTCTGCGACCCGGCCTCTCCTAGCAGCCTCGCAGGCTCTCTCCTACAGCCGGCACCTGCCCCTGGGTGGCTAGGAAACTGGCAGTGCCGAGTGCTCTGGCGGGGTGAAGCGGCGCCGCTCGTGCACGGTCCCGCAGCCTCGCAGTGGAGTTCACGGCTAAAGACCAAGTAGGCAGCTTCGCCAGAGAGCGCCTGCGAGCTAAGTTAGATCAACCCCACCAGCTGGCGTTGGCAAAAGTTACTGACTAGGAAAGTTCCCCTAGAATCAGCCCATCTTCCATCCCATACTCTACCTTCCCATCGAAGCAGCTAACGGAAAAGTTGCGTCGAAGAGCCCCAGGACCGCAGGGAAGCGCTCGCACAGCCCGGGCAGCTCGGCTACTCCGGGCTGCTCCTGGTGCTTCCACTGCACCCGGAAGCCGAGCACCCTTGCTAGCACTCCTGTAGCCTCGCCACAGGCCAAGGTCTGCGCACAGTCAGTTTTCTAAACGAAAAACTGTGCGCGCACCCTAGTGTGGGAATCTGACAGAGACTTTTAGAGTTTTGTTTTGTTTTCAGACCGGCCCGCTGCGCTGTCAAAGCGGGCAACTCCGCGCCTGAAATGGAACCTCTCACAAGCTGATGCGCGGGCTGAATCTGCCTCTCGTGCGGGACGCTCGCGGAGGGGCTGGAAGACCATGGGGCCTGGAACCTAAAAGGAAGAGAGCCTGCGCTGGCATCGGGGTGGAGGGGAAGAGAAGACCTTTATTGGGGCAAAAGTGCCTGCACATCCTGGAACAAGAAGCACATGTGCACTGAAACTCTACCCGCGAGGGAAAAGGAGTCTTCAACAGAGGGACAAGTGTCCTTCCGGCTCTCAGTTGAAGAGACGCTGATGTGTGTGTGATGTGTGTGTGTGTGTGTGTGTGTGTGTCCCCCAAGGTGAATGAAAATTGGACGCCTCCTGGCTGGGTGCAACACAGCCTGTCTCTTCCTCCTCTCTACCATACTGCACCCTCCGCCCCAGCCCTATAGGGTAAAGAAGGTAGGCCGACACCCCCCACCCACTCACCCAAGTCTTCCAAAAAGCTGTGACCGATAGTGCTCGGGGGGCCGGCCCCCGCCCTCCGTCCCCCAGTCCTTCCCAGCTTGTCGGCTGGGGAGACAGATGGGGGGCGGGGCCCATCCGAGACTGGCGGAGGAGACTGGGGGTGGGGGAGAAAGGGAGGTGAGATCTAAGAGAATCTGAATCGGGTAGTGAGGGGGCCGAGGAGGAGGGCTAGGAGGACTCCGCGCCCGGGGGAAAGAGGAGGGGCAGCTCTGCGCCAATCGGTGGCGCCGGCCTGGGAGGTTGCTAGTGGTATCCACGTAAATCAAAGGGCGCAGAGCCAATGGGAGGGGGCGGAGGGGGCGGGGCCCAGGCGCGTGCCGCCGCAGGCCGGCTCTGCCAAGAGAGCGGGAGAGAGCTGGAGAGAGCCGCGAGAGGGGGGAGCGCAGAGCTAGTCTGAGAGTGAGCGAAGCAAGGAGGGAGAGGAGGAGAAAGAGAGCGAGGGCTGGAGAGAGGCGGCGGCAGCAGCAGCAGTGATAGAAGGAGCAGCCACAGAAGGCGTCGGAGCGGGCGTCGGAGCTGCTCGCTGGGGGAGAGGGACACGAGACAGATCGCGAGCGCGGAAAGGAGCCCGAGGCGAAAAAGTAACTGTCAAATGCGCGGCTCCTTTAACCAGAGCGCTCAGTCCGGCTCCGAGAGTCATGGCGACCGCAGCGTCTAACCACTACAGCTTGCTCACCTCCAGCGCTTCCATCGTGCACGCCGAGCCGCCAGGCGGCATGCAGCAGGGCGCAGGGGGCTACCGCGAGGCGCAGAGCCTCGTGCAGGGGGACTACGGCGCGCTGCAGAGCAATGGGCACCCGCTCAGCCACGCTCACCAGTGGATCACCGCGCTGTCCCACGGCGGCGGCGGAGGGGGCGGCGGTGGCGGCGGTGGGGGCGGGGGAGGTGGCGGTGGCGGCGGCGACGGCTCCCCGTGGTCCACAAGCCCCTTGGGCCAGCCGGACATCAAGCCCTCGGTGGTGGTCCAGCAGGGCGGCCGCGGCGACGAGCTGCACGGGCCAGGAGCCCTGCAGCAGCAGCAGCACCAGCAGCAGCAGCAGCAGCAACAGCAGCAGCAGCAGCAGCAGCAGCAACAGCAGCAGCGGCCACCGCATCTGGTGCACCATGCCGCCAACCACCACCCGGGGCCCGGGGCATGGCGGAGCGCGGCGGCTGCGGCGCACCTCCCGCCCTCCATGGGAGCGTCCAACGGCGGCTTGCTCTACTCCCAGCCCAGCTTCACCGTGAATGGCATGCTGAGTGCCGGTGGGCAACCGGCGGGGCTGCACCACCACGGCCTGCGGGACGCGCACGAGGAGCCGCACCACGCAGACCACCACCCGCATCCGCACTCGCACCCGCACCAGCAGCCGCCGCCCCCGCCGCCCCCACAGGGCCCTCCCGGCCACCCAGGCGGGCACCACGACCCGCACTCGGACGAGGACACGCCGACCTCGGATGACCTGGAGCAGTTCGCCAAGCAGTTCAAGCAGCGGCGGATCAAACTGGGATTTACCCAAGCGGACGTGGGGCTGGCGCTGGGCACCCTGTATGGCAACGTGTTCTCGCAGACCACTATCTGCAGGTTCGAGGCCCTGCAGCTGAGCTTCAAGAACATGTGCAAGCTGAAGCCTTTGTTGAACAAGTGGTTGGAGGAAGCGGACTCGTCCTCCGGCAGCCCCACCAGCATAGACAAGATCGCGGCGCAGGGGCGCAAGCGGAAAAAGCGGACCTCCATCGAGGTGAGCGTCAAGGGGGCTCTGGAGAGCCATTTCCTCAAATGCCCCAAGCCCTCGGCCCAGGAGATCACCTCCCTCGCGGACAGCTTACAGCTGGAGAAGGAGGTGGTGAGAGTTTGGTTTTGTAACAGGAGACAGAAAGAGAAAAGGATGACCCCTCCCGGAGGGACTCTGCCAGGCGCCGAGGATGTGTACGGGGGGAGTAGGGACACACCACCACACCACGGGGTGCAGACGCCCGTCCAGTGAACTCGAGCGGGGGGAGGGGCAGAGCGTGAGGCTCTCCCTCCCCTTCGGTCCACCGCCCTTTCCCGGCCCCCTTGTTCCCTCTCTAACTTCTGATTGTTCTTTTATTTTTAATTATTATTTCCCCGTCCCTTAAAATGAAAAAAAAAAAATAAGGAAAGCAACTAAGGCACTGGACTATCCTTTAAACGGTAGCAGGTGTAATGATGTGTTTTGACCTTTACAGGCTAGTACCCAGGCAATGGAGTGAGTGTCTCTTAGAGTAAGGAGAGGATGCGAGAGAGAGAGAGAGAGAGAGCGAGCGAGAGAGAGTGAGGGAGGGGGGAACTGAGATAAATACCTGGCAAAACTAAATAAATTACCAAAAAATATATATATATTACCAAGCCGTGATAAACACAAAATACAGCTTCCTAACGCTCGGAGTTGGCACATGCTGCTGTGTTTACTTAATGGGATCCCCATCCGGAAAGAGGGAAAAAAATACACACGTTCTTTGATGTAGGCAAAATCTAACCACAAAAATTCGCACTGTAAGAAAATTGAAGTTTACGCGAACAAATTCATGAACACATTTTTTTTCTCCCACCATTAATTGTTAACTTGTCGAGATTTGTGTTTCGTTTTGTTTTATTCAGAGGAGAGAGTTGAAACCAGCTCTTGGCCACTTTCCATTACTGAGGTTCTTGCGAAGCCACTTGTTCTCCTTCCTGCTTGTGAACTTTGGTTACCTCCAGATCCCCTCTCCTACCTTACATTGGTGTAACTTTAATTTGCTCCTTTTACCAAAGCAAAAACGATTCGCTTCATACAAAATAATTAATTCTCCGCTTTCAGGAAATGGGCATGGTCTACCCTCTGGATCCAAGGTGAGAATCCAGTGTGGAATACAAAAATGAGGGTCAAGCATGGGTTTTTGTTACCAAAGTAAACTTCATTTTCAGGCAGTGTTTCTGGGGGAGCTTGCAGAGGGGAGAAAAAGAAAAAATCGATAGTGAGTGACTGACTGCTTCATTTTATCAAGTGGGCCCATTGTGAAAGAGCTCAGAGTATATGTGGAGGTTAAAAATATTTTCAGAGTTGTCCAACAGAAAGTGGCACTTTGAAGAGAACTAGGGAAATATATACCTTCAGACACCCCCTGTATAGTTCTCTGCCTTCAGTTTTAATAACTTCATTTAGGAGGAATTATTTGTGCTGACAGCAGCAGTTAAACTTTGTTCCTGTAATAGCGTCTTTAAGAAAAAAATATATATATAAAGAAAATAATCTGGGAACTTAATAGTGTATGCCTAGACTGTGTTTCTTAGCATACAAATACCCACATACATACAAAGAATATTTCCACTCGAGACTGGTTTTGTTTTCACTAGCTCATTTGTTTATCAAATTGTATTTAAGGTCCTACACCTTCTCCAGTAATTTATTACAGAAAACACCAGTTTGACTTGGACAGCTCCTCACCTCCCTTTTATTAAGGAAGCCAAACGAAATGGGGAAATATGCTATTTTCATTCCTTCCTGTTCTCCCTTTGTTAATAGTTTTAAATGCATTTTTTGACCTTATCTTAATGGAAAATGGTGAACTCCCTTAACAATAGAATCCACTGGGAAGTGTAGGTGAAAAAACCTGTAACTGCATTGAAAATAAATGCCATTAAACTGTGATCAGTTAAAATATTTTTTAAAATAATCAGCACAAAAGGGCGCTAAAAGGGAAAACACTTTTTATTCATCTGAAAAGATCGGGGCTTTTTTCTGGTTAGGTATTAGATAAATTTTTATTTTAAGAAATTAAATCTCAATACCATAAAATTATGGTTTGGCATCAGATTAGCATTGCACTTGGTAGTTAAGGTTTTAGGAACCTTTGTCTTTTCAAACACCAGAGATTGTTTCATTTTTAATGTTTTTGCAAGATAAATGATGACTTCTAATGGGCATATTTATTTGCCTGTATTTCATTTCCCCCAATGAATGTCACAAGGAGATGGGCACGGAGCTGCTTGGGATGCATCACACTGCTTGTTCCTGAGGTGTGGGGACTAGTCTTCAGTGAAGCAACCCTGAGCAGGGCAAATAGCCAAGGGTAAAGGGAGGAAATGAATTTTCAGATTCTTATTACCAAGTGGGTAAGGTTAGAAACTGGAGTTCAGGGGATGTGTCTGTAGCTCCCCTAACTCTCAGAGGTTTACTAAGATGAAAGTTACCACTGAACCTTACCACTATGTATATATGTTTAATATCTGTCTTTTGAAATGCAGAAATAGTTTAAATGTTTCTTTGTCTATTTTCTTTTTTTTTAATGCTACCCAGGGAAATATTTTCATATCATTTTTAAGTGGCCTGCCTCAATGTATATTTATTTCTTTTAAAGCAAAAAAGGTTCTGGAAACTGTTTTTCTGTAGCTTTAAATGAGTAGGTGAGCAAAATCTATATGGGATGTAATTTTTTTGTTTGGTCTCTTTAAAAATACTTTGTTTTTGGTACATTTGGTTGTGCTTGTGGGGAAAATAAAAACACAGAGATCCTTATATATTTATGTTAAAGTAATATTTTTATTATCTACATAAAACAGAAATGCACAATACCTTCATAGTTTGTTCTAATTATTGAATATCTTTATTTTATTTTTAAGTAGTGCCAAGTTTTGAGGGGGGAAACCCTAGACCTTATACTGACTGAGTTGAGTTCTGTGTAAAGTACTTCCCTTCCTTTATACTTCATAAAGTTTTGAAATAAATTTTATGCATATACTGCTAGGTTTTACATTGATAACTTTCAGAGGTTTTTTAAGTGAGGCTACTATTCTGATTCACTTTTCTTTGAAAAACAAAAATCAATCCCAAACCATTCAGCTGCTATGCCTAAAGCATTAAATTGAAATGGTCATTGGGTTTGAGCTTCAATTTGTTTGCCATTTCATGGACTGACAAAGAGGTGTTTGTGCCCTTTAAATATATGCAGATATCTCTGCATCTTCTTTCCAGGTTAGCTTTACCTTTTTTTCGAGAATATTAATGGAACTAGATGGACTTTAATCTTTACCCAGATGTTCTCATATAATTTGGAATCTACAGAAAAACAAGGTTTACTTAAGGAAATTACTCTTTTTAGTAATTTACACATATCTTTGAACAAAGAAAAAATCTGACATACATAATGTGTGTATTTACCAAGCGGTCTTGAGGTAGGTCCTATATACCTGTTAGATTTACAGGAAAAGGTGGGTTTTGCAGTGGCTTATACAATATTGTCTATTTTTCATCAGATGAGCCAATAGCCTCTAAAACAAAATGTAGTGAGCACTCATGACTGTGGTGCTAATAACATATTGTTTCTGGTAGTCAGAGATGAACATTACATTTATTAAAATCAGTTTTAAGATCAGTGAGAAATCCAAACAGTGTTGGGTTAGTTTATAAGTTCGCTGATGTACTTAAAGTCCTCCTTGGAACACTGGTTTTAGTATAAATGTTTACTTTGAATGGTAGTTTCTGGGCTTATTACACCTGATCATCTTTTCTAACTCCTAGTCAATATTACACAGGTCCCAAACAGATTCAACCAAATGATCTTATCAATAGCCTGAACTGGAAGTGACAGAAAGAAGAAGTGTTTTGTGACCACAGACATGCTGATGGGTAAAATGGTTAAGCTGGGTATAGATTTGAGCTCTGGGTCAATATCCTCCTCCATTGTAGGCAGAAAACAAGCAGCATCTGCCCTCTGCAGGGCATTTTAGTGGGCCTTGAGGTGTTTTTGTTCCTAGCCATGGGGCTACTGACTGGAAACCATCACGTCTTAAATGGACACACCAATGGTTTTGACCCATGCTTGCCGGTCAGATTCTAATGCTACTCAGGCAGTTTTGATGCCCTCTGGGGGAATATATTACATCCTAAAATGAAAAACTCCATCACCACCACTATGAGAAATTCATGGGAAGTCACCCCTAAAATGTTGGCTATATACAATGAGATACTCTTTCTTTCCCCTAAAGACAGAAGGCACCCATCCTGAAAGAGCTTCTGCTTCCTCCAAATATGTCACTTTTTAAAATTTATGGTGTAAGATGAGGGAGAAAAGATCATGTGGGAGAGTTATGGGAAGGTCAGATGGAGGGAATGGCCACAAATAACATTATGCTTGGCACTTCTGAACATTCTCGGTTGCCACAAAGTTACCTCCTTAATATTTCAGATGCGGCAACAACAGCAGTCCTCTCCTTGCCCTCCTGCGCCTACCAGTGGGAGCCACACACTGGTTGGCAAATGTTTCTGGTAAAATGGCTTTAATAAGGGCACTCATCTTTCTACTCCTGTCTCCAAAAGCAGAAAAAAACACAAGTGATGCATTAGTAACAATGGAGGGAAATGGCATATGAGTGCTCTGGTACCTGCACAAGTAGGTCTATGTGTTGCATTAATTTGCCTTTCATTTGCCTTTCATTTGCCTTATTTTGGAAGCAGTTCAGGAGTGCTGAGCTGCTGGGGGAGAGAAATTATCTTTTTATCGCTGGTCTCTGTGATTTGTCTTTGTTGATTTTTCAATCAGTTTGTACAACTCTGTTCTAGATTCTATTGAATTCCTAGACAAGTTAAAGAATGAGGCAAAGAATGGAACTTGTACTGAAAAAGTCAGAAGGGTGGTGAAGTAAGGGTCAAAGGTAAAACTGTTTCTTTGGATCTGCTTGTATATTTCAGTGAGGCCAAAGGGACAGTGTCCATTTAAAATGAAAGAAGAAGATGCATCTTTAAGTACTAGAAATGAATCTTGACCATAAGACTAAGTGAGATGTACAGCTGAATTTTACAAAAGCATTTTCCCTTTTCAGGAAAGTTTACTTTTTCAGTGATACATAATCTATTAACAGGGGGCAGTTGGTGGGAGGAGAGAACGAGGACTGCTGGTCCCTATCCCCACCACTTATTCAGGATGGGAAATAATTCTGAAGTGTCAGGGGCTTGCCACTCAGCTAGCAAAACATAGAATAAACTTGTCCACCTTTGTAGAACTTGGGCCAGAGTGATTTCAATGCCCTCTTATCTAGATGTGGGTACAAGAGTGCCAGAAAATGACTTTTTTATTTTCTTTAAGGCTTTGCTTAGTTATGGAGATAAAGAATCAGAATATTTTCACATTGTTCTTGTATTTGGTGGGAAGCTAGGAAATTTCTCTCTTTTTTTTTTAAGAAAAAAAAAGTTAATTAACTTTATATGTAGTACTTTCCCTTTACCTTAATAACAACTCTGCTTGGCTTAGCCGTTAGAGGTTTTAGAAACAATATCATACCCCATCAAAACAACCCTGGCCTCTTATTGTTCCTAGAATTCTGGTTGTTGATAACATTAAGATGTATTTCTTTTTAAAAAATGTCTGAAATGTTATTGAATACACCAGTAAAAGTGCATCTATATCTTAAAGTTTATTCCTTCCACGTCTTTCTGAGTTTTTATAGCTCTTTGTCTGGGATTTGGGGGGTGGGGGGACTTCCACATGCGTTTCCTGCGTGAAGAGCCGGGCTCTGGAGTGGTCTGTAGCTAGAAGCAGTCAGCTCTCTGCTCCCAGAATGGGGAGCTGTCATCTAGAAAGAAAGAAGGAAATAAATGCCCCACAAAGATTCACTTATCGCAGGTTTTAGACAGGGGGGACATTCAAACCACATCTGAGCAATATGAAGGGGATTTTGATTGTTATTAATTGTATATGATTAACTCTTGGTGTGAGAACGACAGCGATAAAAACCTCGCTGTAAATTTGAATCTGCATCCTTTTTGATATGGAGCATATATATATATATGTATTTTCACCAACGTGTCTTCTGGGTTGTTGTTTAAAAAACAAAAGAAAAACAAATGCACACACAAAAGACCATGGAGAGTTTGGCCGGAGAGTAGGAAAAAGGAAAAGTTTCTTGCGGGGTTTGTAACACAAATTAGCCATTGTAAATCACTGGGCTTTAAGGTTCAGGCAAATCCTGTGAAAAGTGTTGGGAGTTCTTTCCCTCCTTCTATTAAGAAATTTCATTCCGTCAGAGGAATTTTTGTGTTCCACAGCACATGATTCTGAAGCGAATGACTTGGCATTAATAACTTTTTGTTTGTTTGCTCCCCTAACAAAATATTCCTTCATAGTTGTTAGAATCCCCTGGCCCAGCCGGGTGAGGGGGCTGCCGGCGGCACCTGCTCAGCTGCAGGGTGCCAAAGGGGCACCCCAGCCTCGCCGTGCGCCCCCACCTCAGGGAAGCCCTAGCCGCTGAAAGGAAGGCCCGGGCCGCCTGGCCAGCCTCGCAGGGAGGGGAGAGAAAGTGAGAGGAACCGGACCGGGACACTGAACAGCCCCTGACTGTTTGCCAAGAACACGGATTCTGGATTTTCTGCCGCTGCTGCCCCAGCTAGGACACTCGAACTCTTACCGGGAAGTTCAACAGCCCCGACGTCTGGGGCCATTCTGTCACTTCCCCTCTCGAGGGACACCGCGGAGGTCGGGCGAGGGTGTGCATGAGTTGGGGGCTTCACCCACTCGAGACTGGGGGTTGAAGAGATGATTTGGTGGAGGGTGGACACCATGGCACGGCCTCTGCTCCTGGGGAAGTTGGTTATAGTCGCGGTGAGTTGGTGGGGCCTCGCTGGGGGCTCGTGTGACCCGGCAGAGAGGCGCTCAGAGGTGACTGAGTCCCTTATTTTTCAACCTGCGTGGCTCTGCCCTTTGCCTGCAAAGTTGGGCCTGTCATTGCTTTCTGCACGAGAGAGGCAACTGTGGGAGAAGGTGCCCCGGCAGGAAAGAGTAGACACTGGGGCGGAAAAGAATCAGCTAACTTGTAGTGTCATTTGTCCTTTTTTCTGATTGTTACTGTGGAGGGGGGCAGGGGGGAGGGGTAGAGGTTGGGCAAGGCCAAGGAGCCAGAGATGGAAAGAAAGTTCTGAGTTGTGTTCCCTGCAGCTCACACCCCTGGCCACTCCTGACCTCAGCTCCCTGCTTCCAGAGCAGGAACCTACTCTCCAAGCACTGAAGCACGCAGGCCAGCGCACCGGGAAACCTGGGCAACCGACCCCTCCCTGCTGGGCCTAAAATCGTTCTTGTGTCTACACTGGAGGAAAGCCAGTTCCCCAGAGAAGGGAACCTGGGAGCCCCCATGAACACCCTAGTTATCCCAAGTCAGAGCTGCGCAAGCAGGGAGGGGCCGTGCCCACCACTCGAGGCCCCGGGTTCCCTGCCGCCTGGGCACCAGCAGCGTGGCCTGATGCCCTCCCACCCCATCGGTCCAAGGCTCCAGGGAGGAGTCGCCTGGTGGGGGAAATCAATTCTCATAACCTTCGCCTGAAGTTCTAAGCGGTCGTTTGCCTCGGGAGGCGGTGAGGCCCGGCGGGGCTCTGGGGCTGGGGTGAGCGCCTGGGCCGCCGAGACGGGATGCTGGCAGAGGAGGGCGGGCCGGCGGCCAGGGCACCAGCAGGGCTTTGCCGGGGCGCAGGTCTGTGCCGGCGCGGCCCGGCCTCTGCCTGGCGCGCAGGCCTCCCGCTCACTCCCGCCGCGCCACCCGCGGCCGCTCACCGGCCCTGCGGCCAGCCGGGGCAGCGACGCCCGCACACAAGGATGCTTCTCTTTACTCGCCTCTGCCTGTGGATTTCTAAGACATTCAGCAGGCACAATCATTAAACTAATTTGTATTTGATTGTTTGGGCGGACGGAGGGTAGTTTTATTGCGCTAAGCATTCAAGCAGGCACGCATCGCTGATTACCAGTATACATTAAATAAAGTTGTTTGTACACATTGTCTTACCACATATAGGCAGAGGCTTATTATTCTAATTACTCTAATTAGTGCATTGAAATGTTTTCTACTTGATTTGAGGAGACAGTGATTAGTTCTATTACTTCTTTTAACTCGTATTTTATGGAAAACTGTTGGTGCATGTTCAAATTACTTTATTTGCCCCTGGAATATAACGCTGACCCAAACGCAGTGAACTGCACGGCCCTTGTGGGGCCCCAACTTTGATGTGGGCCTGGGCTTGGAAGAGGCGCCTGTTATTTATTTCCTACCGACGCGGCTGGTCTCCCAGCTCCCGGCAGCCACCCCCGCCCCAGCCCGGGCCCCAGATGCGCGCCCCGCACTGGCCAAGTCGGAACAGACGCAGACGCGAAACCTGCTCGGACGCCGCCCCGCTGGCCTGCTGCCCTGCTGGTTCCCAGGGTGCGATTACTTAAAAAAAAAAAAAAAAAAAAAAAAAAAAAAGACACCCTTAAGCATATTTTCTGCGACTCTGTTTCTTGAGCCTTAATGTTACTATTAATTGATAAGATCAGCTCATCAAACATACTATTTCGATAGGGAATTGTAATTAAAACCTTAATCCTGTCTGAGACTTTTTTTCCTTTAAATTCCTTTTTCTTATGGAAGGGGTGCAAAGTTCACTATAAAAAGTATTATAACAGGGAGATTAATTCGTTATCTAAATAACAATCTTTGCTATTGATCCAACGTACTTTCCGCCACCTTTTGTGTTGGTTGGGGAGGCCCTTAGAAAGGAGAATATGACAAAGCGGAAGATTTGGACTGCGCCCTGCAGACTCAGATCGTCTTGGCCGAGCGAGGGTGTCTGCCGCCCTCCGCCCTTGGCCGCAAGCCTCGGAAGCTCCGGAGGTGGTCCTGGCCTGGTGGCCCGCCACTGGGAAGCGCCTCGCCTAGGCGCCGGGCCTCTGCGCTCTTCTCCCCCGGCCAAAGGAGATCTGCACAGTTTCTAGGTAAATATTCCACCGGTTCTGCTTTTACTGTTAATATTTAAACTCGGATTATGCCGTCTCTAAATGCACGTTCCTAACCTTTGCCGGTGGCTGGGATGTAATAAACCCTGGTGAAGCCGTGGAGTTAGGCCTCCCAGGTCGCGGCTGACGCTTCCCGCCCCCAGCGCCCCACCACGCCCCCGCCCCCGGCCGCGCGGGTCCCCGCCCTCCGTCCTTTGCCGCTCGCCCAGAAAGCCTCGCAGGGAGGAAATCAGCGCCTCCTGGCAGCTGAGGGCTGAGCATCCAAGGAGCCGGCACCTGGCGGAGGCCGCCCTTTACCCCGCGTGAGGAGTCCTTCGGGGCTGCAGATGGAACTGGGCAACCCCGTGGCGCCCGGAGGAGAACGAGCGGGGCTTCCCAGGAGCAGCAGCCCCCATAGAGGGGTCGGGGGCGGGGAGGTTGGGCGGGAGAGCTGGTATCCTTGTGGGGAGCAGATCCTCTCCAAATCCATCTCCCCTCCTCGCATGCCCTCTTTAAAAGAGGTCCTGGCCTCAGTTTGAGAAACCCAAGAATTTCTGAAGCAGAGAGAAGCAAGTGTGCTCCTTGGTCAGCCAGCCAGTGGTCCGAGGGTTTCTTCTTTTCTAAGAGCTTTTCCCCGACTCAAACCCTCCTTTCCTTCTAACAAAGTCTTCTTCCTCCCTCCACGCACAGACTTGTTATGTAACAGTCTCTCAGGCGACTTTAACGGGAGAATAAAGAACACCCCAGCCCCACCCCTCCTTTTCTTTCCCTTCCCTCTTTCCTCCCCCCTCGCTTCCCCCAGTACATCTGTTCCCCTGGACTTCTGTCCTGAGTCCCCCCGGCAGCCGCAGGCCTAAGCGGAGTAGAACTTTGGCGCCCCATAGTGGCGTTAGCTCGGAATTACTCTTGATTTTACCCCCTAATCTGTTTAAATGTTTTGTTTCAGATCCAATTCTCCTGCCCCCTCCTCCCTCTCTCTTCTCTACACTTTTTCCTTCAACTCCTCTTAGACGAATACTTATAAAGGTGATTCTATGCATATGATTCATAAAATTTTTTTAAACATCCAGGTCCAGGTGGTTTCTGAGTAGAGATTTGGAAAGTTTTGATTGGGAAGACCATACATTCTATACCAGAAAAATTTCCAAAGGTAAGAAGACTAGCTCCCCCAGTTCTTGGTTCCTACATGTTTGGACCGTGATAGGTAAGTCTTCAGTCTCTCAGAGAAGCCCTTAGCTTTTCAAGGATCATCAAGACCTGAATCGCAGGTTAGAAACAAAGCTTCATATCAGATAGGATGCTTCATCAGGAGAATGGAAGCCCAGTGTGAATGCTATTTTAATTCAGCCCAGGTTCCACCTGTGACTTCTTCCTGTAGAGTAGGTTTGTTCAGTTTTCGGGTTCAAAACAGTTTCTAGCTGTCACTTGAACAGAGACCTATCCATGAAAGAACTTTCCAGAATAAGAAAAACATCCCCTCCACCACCCCACCTCCAGCAGCAGCCTGCCCAACATCTGCCCAAAGTATCATTTCAGCATGTGGTGCTGAACTTTGCTTCCTTCAGTGCCTGCTTAATTAATCCTTTTCCCACACTACAGGCATTTGCACAGGAATGATTTCTCCCCCTACCTTTATCCCACCTACTGTGTCAAGGAGGGAGAGAACAAGAACCTCAGGTGGTACCCCTCGGTAGTAATGGAACTGGAAATGGGTCTGCAATCAGAACACCTCCATTTGTGTACCAGGCCTGCACTTCAGTATGAGCACCCTGGAGGGAGTCAGCTGACACCTCCAAATCTCAGTTTCTTCCTGTGCAGCATGTGGCTAACACCACTTCCTTCTTCACAACAGGAGTTAAGCAAAGCTCAAATGCAATAATGTACGTCAAAGCACGTGAAGGGCAAGTCCACGGTGGAGTGCTGTTGCTGCCAACTCCAGCGGAGTCCTCTGCTGTGACTGCCCAGCAAGAACTGTTTTTAACCTAAAAATAATGATGCTGCCTTATGTCTATCAGCATGGGGAAAGAAAAATGCATTCACGGCCATCTCTTTTGCAATATCCAGGGAAGGCTACACGGATTCTGATTAGCTTTAAACCAGGGCTGCCACTGCCACTGCACAGGATATTTTGCGTGTTCAGACCCTGGCTTGTAGCTAAAACCATCATTAGGGCCTGCTGCTCCCACATCAGTAATTGCAGCGATGGTAGCACCGCTGTGCTGCCCGGCTAACTCAGTACTCCTGTGAACCACTCCATTCCTTGAACGTCTTACAACCTCTTAACGTTTATAGCATCCTTCTCTGGGTGTCATTTATAACAGCCTGCATTAGTCATGATGGGAATAATGGGATCATACAATTAAAACCAATCACACACATAAAGCAGCAGCTTAACCAGCAGCATATCATGAATCGACCCAAGACTCCGACCTGTGGAGAGCTCCAGGGGTTGAAGGCCGCGTCCAGTCTCCGGGCTTGGAAATACAGTTTGGGTCCAACAAGGGCTCAGCGACACCCGGAGTCGCCCGGAGGCTGGTCCTCCACTTTGGGTTCCCTCTGCCACTCAGGGGGTCCCATCTCACTCAGAGCATCTTTCCAACACCCTAAGTCTTTCCTACCGGCTTAGGGGGTCCCTACGCCACTCAGTGCAGAAGGTGTGGTCCGGGCCAGTCCCTCCCTTTGCTTGTGCCAGGAGGCACCCAGGACGTGTGTGGAAGGCGGGGGGTGGGCGAGGGGTTCTGAGCGGTTGCCCGCGGTGCTGAAGCCAGGGCCCCTGTCCATACAGGGCACTGTGTGAGCCCCCGCGCCCGGGCCCCAAGGCGTGGGAGGGCCCCGGAGCCTGAAAGGCAGGCAGAGGAAGTGTTTGCCCCGGGGCCTCTCCGGGGCTGACCTCCCTCTTCTCCTGGTTGGCCAGGCGGGCGGCTGGGGCTATGCCAGTTCAAGTTTTACAAACACTTTTCCTTCCCAGGAGTTCTCCTAGGGAGGAGAGAGGTGGTCCAGGATTGCAGCCGCCCCTAGAGCTGTGGGGCCCCAGCACCGCGGCACCACGGAACCCGAATGGACAAGCAGGTGGCTTGGCCCGAGTGCCCCGCCACCGCCTACGGTCTGCTCCCTGGGCAGCCCAGCCACGTTCCACCCAGACGGTTTCCTTCTGACCGCTTGGAGTTTCGGAGGCGCCTACCTCGCCGCCCCGGGGTGGGGGAGAGGGCGCCCGGAGCTAGGGGAAGGGACTGGGGTCAGCCCCCGGACGGCCTCCGAGCTTGACTGTCTGGCAAGAGTCAAAGACGCCACACTAGATGCACCTTTCCCTGCTGCTAGAAAAAGCCAAGCCACTAGCCAGAAGACGTCAGGACTTCAGCCACATGAGGGGAGTCCCTACCCAAGAAGTGTGGGCATTGCGCCCTGCAACAAAGGCGTTGAGAATGCAGGTATAGGAACTCACATGCATTTCCAAGAGGACCCCCCCCCCCAAATTCATTCGAGTTCTTAGTTGGAATCATCGATGTTGGAGGGGAAAGGTAATTTGGCCTTATCTTTTGTCTTGTTTGTTTGTTTTTAAAGATGGAGAGCGCTTTGGCAGGAAGAAGGAAGAAGTGGAGTGGGCACTCTAGGTAGGAGGCGGCTGGCACACTGCGGCAGGGAAGCTGGACAAGGCAGAGGGTGAGCGCGTTTGGTCCGCCGGGCAGGAGAACACAGCCACCACCAGCACGAGAAGGCTGCTAGGAAGCCAGGGTGCAGAGTTCATTGGCAGAGGGTCTTGAAGAAGTTTTCATCAGATTCAAAGGGCAATTAGGAGCTATTGTAGAGGAGTGATCCGGTGGAAATCACGCTTCAGGAAGGGAGTTGGTGCTGAGTGGCTGTCCAATAGGTTTCAGAGCATAAAGAACAGGGGGCTGGGGGTAGTCCTGACTCCAGAGTGTGAAAAAGAGAGGCAGCTGACGGTGCTGGAATGGCTGTGGGGACTAAACAGGAGATGTAAAGGTGAGACCATGATTCCATTTGGACAGGAATAGAGGTAAGAACACAAGGAGAATTGTAGAAATTGTATTCAGTCTCAGATGTGCTAGTTTCCCTAGTGTGTCATACACACACGCGCACCCACCCCACAGTCATAAAGTCCTTATGACAGCAGGTTTTCTGCAACATTTATCTACTTACTGAACCTAGCTGTAAGGCTGACCCTAGCTAGTAAAAATCAATTTAATTTCAATTCAGGAAATTGTTATTAAGTACCTACCATGTGCGAGGCCCTTTCCTCAGTTGTTTTCTGTAACTAAGACAGAGAACATAGGAAGAACACAGATCAGATGCAACACATTTTTCATAAAAAGTAGGCACTATCCACAATGCCAAGAAACTTTAGAAGGACTGCGGCCAGGCTTGTAACTTCCCAGAAGAGGCCTGCTTGAGCCGTTTCACTGCTCTTTCCATGTGTCTTCCCCCACATATTTTTACCTCAACCTTTATTTGCTTCTTAGGAAGTTAGAGGAAGGAGCCTGTTTTAATGACATTTGGACATAAACTAAACTTTCCTTCCTTAACATGTCAACTAAAACTACGAGGGTTTAGACTTCAGGATAATATATTTGTTTCTATGAACACTACTTCTCAATTAAAGTGCAAACCCCACTCTTTAGTGTGTCCTCACCTTCGAAGAATTGGAATGGTATATGGGATTACTTTGAGTTAGGGGAAGAAAAAAGAAAAAAGGAAGGCAATGTGAACAGAGGCCAAATAGAATACAGTATGTTAATATTCTCTTGAATATAGTGTAAAGTAACTGAGACCTGGCTTAAAAGACAACATGAACTGACTTCCGTATAATTTCTCTTTTGTACACCACAGATAGTTGCTTTACGTTGATTCTGTTTTCCACTTCCCATTGAAAATCAAGCTGACCAGAGGACCTTGCTTTTTCTTTTGTTTTGTTTTTAAGCTTCCTCCATAGTATTCAAAAATAACTTTTCACCTGAAAATGTTTGTTAAAAATTTATATTTTGGGGATCCTGGGGGAACATAAGAAACTATTTCCTGCAATATTTGTCAGAATAATTAGTTAAGGGAATGAAAGTTTTCTGGAGTCCTTTTACAAACATTTTTTTTTCCACATGTAGACATACTCCTACCAGCCCACCTCACCCTCTAGCCATATTTTACAAACCTCACCACATAAAAACCCTTTCACATGCAACTCAGTGGCCTGGAGAGGCCACTGGCTCCAAATTAGAAGATACATGTGAATAGTGGAGGAGCTGCTGAATACTACCTATATGTGCTTGTCCTTATCACAATTAATTTGAAAATAAAAGTTATTATGAAATAGTCTTGCATGGGGGCTGAATTATAAGAATTATCTGTATATTAAGGCAACATTAATTTTTTTTCCTGAAAGTCTCAGGTGTACCATAGATTAGAATGGTATCTTTAATCAAGTATAAAATTCTGAAGTATGAAACTCTATAATTTTTCAGTATTTCATCTAAAGGAAACTATAACAAATACCTGCATTCCTACCACTCTGTAAGAAAGAAAACATTGCCAGTATATTATTCATTCCTCTGCTACAGCTTTTGGATGACATCTCTGCCCCACCAGAGATAACCATCTTTCTGAATTCAGTATTTCCCATCCTCAAATTTCTTTCTATTTTCATACATATTTTTATTCTTGAGATTTCGTAATGTTTTAAAAACTCTGCGTAAGTTACAGAAAACTGATGAGTAAACCACACATAGAAAAAATGTTAAATATTTCAAATGCAAAAGACAGGCATCTTGGATATACTGCTACAATTGTAGGACTTGTATAATGCAATATACATATTCCAAGGCCTATATGGCTCTTTCAAATCAGTTATATTTTTTAAAACCAAAGATCTATAGAGGAGAGTAAAAGATAGAATGGATAGTAATTACAATATTTTTGTTTTGTCTTTTATCTATTTTTAAAAAGATTTTTATTATTTTCAGAGAGAGGGGAAGGGAGAAAGGCAGAGAGGGAGCGAGACATCAATGTATGGTTGCCTTTCACCTGCCTCCAGCTACGGAGCTGGCTGGAGACATGGCTTGCAATCTGGTTATGGGCTCTGACTGGGAATAGAGCCAGTAACCCTTGGGTTCCCAGGCCAGAACCTCATCCTCTGTGGCACCAGCCAGGGCTGTTTTGTCTTTTAAAAAAGGAGTCTTTATTTTTAGAGAGAGGGGAGGGGAGAGAAGAAAAAACTGGGCAAGAAATATCAATGTGATAGGGAAACATTGACTGGCCACCTCCTGTATATATTGACCCACAACCACCTTGTGCCCTGACTGGGAATTGAACCAGTGACATCCCAGTTTGCAGGATGATGCCCAACCAACTGAGTCACACCAGTCAGGACTGTCTTTGCATTTTTCAAGAAGGGCAAACCTGTACAATTACCACCTTAGTTGTGTGCATATAAGCCAAAGACAATAGCCTGGTGTATGAGTGTGCTTAACTGTGCATCCAAATACTTGCCACTTCAGAAATACTTACTTCCAATGAAAAGCACTTCTTTTTCATTTTGAGTACTTTTACAAATATTAAATGGTGCAGGATTCTACTGTATGCATCATGAGAATTTTGAAATAAGAGGCATGCTAGTTTTATTTTCCAATTATAAATGAAAACAATAGTGAAACAGACTGTTTCCAAAGATGGTCACAAAGCTCCCGTCATGCACCCTTTTGGCAGTGAGATTTTGCCACTCCTCTTGCTGAAGAATAGTCATTCCCCCACCCCCCGAATTCCATACAGGGGTGGGCAGAAATAGATCAATTATAATAATGAAAAAAACAATAAAAGAATAAACTTTTGTACTTTTGCCATGTATAAACTGGGCTGTTCCTCACTTTGATCAGGAAAATGCAGTGACAGAAATGACTACATGGTTTGCAAGGCTAAGCTCTAAGAAACCTTAAAACTTATTTTTGCAGTCATTGAATCGCTGAGGGAAAAGGAGAGATGTGCCTAAAACAACCACCTCACTGAAACTCGGCCCAGCCAACCAGCTAGCTGAATGCAGTCAGGAGTGAGCTTGGGCAAAAACAGCATTGCCCAATCTTCAGAATTATGGTAAATAATAAACCATTATTGTTTTAAGCCATGCATTTTGAAGTGGTTACAATGCAATAAGTAACCGAAAAAAAAAACAAAAAAGATGGGTTTATGCTTTAGCTCTGGCATATATGCACTGTTCAGATGAAGTCATAAGAAAATGTTCACAAAAGGAAGGCTTACTAGTTCTGTATCATATAAAATTGATGAGGTGCCATTCCTGCCTGACTCACAGTCATCTGAAGTATATAAAATATCAATGAAGTACTTTATACGAAGTGAAAATTTTCAAACAACCAATCAAATGACACTGTACTTGTTCCTAAGTGTGTGGGGAACCCTGAACTACTCTGATACCAGTATTATTTATAATTGCTGCAGTTTATAATCCAAGTATACAAATACATGCCAATTTCCAGCACAACAAAAGCTTCTTCTGAACATTATGTGTAAGCTGACTCAATTAGAATTCATAGTTGGAGAAGTCAAAGCTAGAATGTGTAACACAAGGAAATGCTTTTTAAATATATTTTTAAAAGATTTTATTCATTATTTTTAGAGAGAGGGGAAAGAAGGGGGAAGAAAGGGAGAGAAACATCAATGTTTGGTTGCCTTTCACCTGCTTCCAGCTGGGGACCTGGCTGGAGACCTGGCTTGCAACCTGGTTATGTGCCCTGACTGGGAATCAAACCAGTGACACTTGTGTTCGCCAGCCGGTGTTCAATCACTGAGCCACACCAGCCAGGGCAGGAAATGTTTTAGTATTGTATAATCAAGTGAGGTGATGTGATCTGGCAGGAACAAGAGAAATGGTACTACTAAGAGGGGACAGTGGAAAAGACTAAGGGAACCTGCCCTTTATAGAAAATGGCTGAATTAGTTGCTTGTAAGAATACACACACACACACACACACACACACACACACATATATATATATATTCTACACTATTATAATATATAATAGTGTGTAAATGATATATATATACACACACACACACACACACACTATTAAAAAAAATAGTTTTAGCCCTGGCTGGTGTAGCTGAGTGGATTGAGCACTGGCCTGGGGATCAATAAGTTGGCAGTTGGATTCCCGGTCAGGGCACATGCCTGGGTTGTGAGGTAGGTCCCCAGTTGGGGGTGCGTGAGTGGCAACCACACATTGATGTTTCTCTTCCTCTCTTTCTCCCTTCCTTCCCCACTCTCCAAAAATAAATAAGGCACAGTGGATAAGGCATTGGCCTGCTAACTCAAAGGTCACTGGTTTGATTCCCCAGCCAGGGCACATAACCAGGTTGCAAGCCAGGTCTCCAGCCAGGTCCATAGCTGGAGGCAGGTGAAAGGCAACTATACAGTGATGTCTCTCTCCCTCTCTGCTTCTCTCCCTTTCCCTCTGTCTAAAAATAATAAATCTTTAAAAATTATATTAAAAATCAATAAAATGTAAAAAAATAAGATGAAAAAGGTGTTATATGACTAGTAGGACTCTTTGACTTGCAAATAACTGAAACGAAATCTAACAGGCTTAACAAACAAAAACAAAACAAAAGAGATCCATTGACCATGCAGCATAAACTTCTGAAATGCCTTGACCCAGGGGACAGATGGTGTCATAAGGACTATCAGACTCTCTTGATCTCCTGGCAGGTGAGCTCACTCTGGTGACTAGAGGTGCTGGCTTGATCATGTTAGTTTGTATTCTGTACTAAGGTGCCCCAGCTTGAAGAGTTCCATTGGAGGCTCAGAAGTAGTCTTATTGCCCTTTTTATTAAAAACAAAAACAAAAATTGCGTGTGTGTGTGTACCTGTGTGTAAGGATTTCAGTGCTCTGACTGATCAGTCCTGAGTTCACATGCCACCTTTTTTTTTTAATGGTTTATTTATTATTTTTAGAGAAAGGGGAAGGGAGAGAGGAAGAGACATCTGTGTATGGTTGCCTTTCACCTGCCTCCAGCTACAGACCTGGCTGGAGACCTGGCTTGCATCCTGGTTATGTGCGCTCTGGCTGGGAATCGAACCAGCGACCTTTGGGTTCACAGGCCGGCACCTTATCCACTGTACCACCAGCCAGGGCACATGCCACCTTTTAAAACCAAGGAATCAGCTCTATCCAAACCACATGCCCTGAGAGTCTGAGAGGGGTCTTTGCCCCAAAGAAAGTCAGGGTGGTGGTTCAAGAAGGGTTAAAAGGTGACTGGATAGGCAAAAAAAAAAAAAAAAATTTTTTTAAATTTTAATAGAAAAATAAGTGTCTACTATAATTAATGTACTTTTAATATAGTTCTTAGACCTCTAGTCTAAGAACTAAAAAGTAAGGGTATTTGGAGAGCTCTTTTTTCTATCTTGACTTAGCAATTTAAATAGGTCATACCCATTTTTGAATTACAAAAGTGAAGACTGCTAGTCTCAACCTACAGTTCTTCTGTCTTTTTACTATAGAGGTAACAGACCTTTATAAGAAGGTACTTTTAGAAGATTAAAAGATTTCATCTAAAAATGTACTTATTTGAAATTCCACAACATTCTTAGTGAAAAAATATTATCTGGATAGTGATATTAAATGGCTTCTGGAACACATTACCACTAATGACGGTAATAGAGTTAGTCCAGATGCAAACTATAAAAACATCTATTATCTTTTGTCCTTGAAGGAACTTCAAAAATTGCTTTTTTTTTTTTCTTTTAGGAAGCCTACTAATGCTATACTCTAATTTCTTGCATGTTGTTTTGTAAACTGTTCTACAGAGCCTTAATATCTCACAGAACTTTCTAAAATTCTAAAAGTCTATCTTATAATTTTGTACTTTTTCCTGTGGCCCAATTTCATATGTAATTGATTTAATGAATATAGTGGCCAACATAGTTAAATGTTTTCTTCCTAGCTTGTAGTCAGGCTACAGATATGAGGTAGCACTATAAATAATAAAAATATTTTGTACTATTTTATAAGACATTACATTACCATTATTAGTAATATGTAAAGTTGAAAATGAGTTGTATTGTGCATCAGTGCTATGTTAACTAGTAGAGTTTACAAAAATTGTCTGCAGTGATAAAGCACTTAGTTGAAATATTCTGGGTCTCAAGTTCATGAAAAGCAAAAGTTTTATACTTGTGATATAGGCACAAGGAGAACCAAGATGGTGGAGGAGTAAGTGGAGCTACACCAATCTCCTCCCAAGACCAAATTGGAATTACAACTTAATTGGGGAGAAATCATCTGGAATAACCAACAGAACACCAACTGGAGAGAAGTCTTGCAATATAGGCACAAGATGTTGACAGAAAAAATCTCAACACTTAAAGACCAATGAATGACTAGATGTCTCCAATAAAGTATATGTAATGCAAACTTCTGCTAGCTTTGACAAAATGTTTTGAGTCCAGTTAATTAAATGCCTTTATTTCCTTCTTTATAATTTGTAGGTCACAAACATTTCTGACTGTGTTCAGAAGTGTTTTAGAGTTCTCCAGAGAAAGAGAACCAATAGGAAGTCTATGTATGCATATACATACATACATATATATATATATATATATATACACACACACACATATATATATATATATATATATATATATATAATGTCTGTCTTAAAAGTATTGAGTTAATGTCAATATAATTAAAATCTTGTGAGGCCAATACTTTTGGGACAGGCCTCGTATATTTATATTGTACATTATTATAAGGAATTGGCTCATGGGATTATGGAGGTTGGAAATCCAAAATCTGCAGGCTAGGCCAACAGGCTTGAGCCCAGGAGAACCAATGTTCCAGTTTGAGTCCAAACGGTAGGACCAGGAAGATCCAACAGTGCAGGTGAAGTGTGAACACAGTCTGCTGGGAAATTCTCTCCTGCTGGAGGAAGGCCAAGCATTTTGTTCTGTTCTGGACTTCAAATGCTTAGGTAAGGCCCACCTACATTAGGGAGGGAATTATCTTTTACTTAAAGTCCACAAATTTAAATGTTAATCTCCCTCAGGCCCAGCATACACCAAAATAAGTTTTGGGCAGATATCTGGGCACTCTCTGGTGCCAAGCTGACACAAAAAATTAACCATCTTAAGTGTATGCCTTGTCAACTGGCATGCATACACATCTCCTGAATCCATATGTTATTAACCCCCAAGCAATCTCCATGATTAAATCTCCAAATAAAGAGAAAAAGAGGCTTATAATTCCACCTAACATGATACAACTATTCTGCCTACAACTAAAAACCACTTTCCCCAGAAGATGCAAAAAGTTCTTAGCTGATGTTTCCTCTTCCTGATGTCCCTTAACTTAAATATTGTGATGTAAAGCTAACCTTTAAATAATATATGGCAACAGTTCTGATGTACATCATAATGAGCTACAAGAGGGAAGGAAACAGGTATTTGCTATACACACATTCATAACAAAATAAGGAATAAATACACATGACAGTCACAATCCTTGTTTCATTGACTAACTCCTTCCACTCCTCCTCCCAAATTACCTTTGCCTTCAGCAAACACCTCTACGGCTCCCAGTTCCTTACCTGGTGAGGTGATCCAAACTGTTACTCCTGGTAGTATCCTGGCACATAGGGCATTTCTATGTACCAGAGTAGGTAGTAAGAAATAAGCAGAGAAGTCTAGGCCAGGAAGGAGAAAATGTTTGAGTAAGTGCACTGTTTTAATGTGGTTTATTTTACTAATGTTATAAGCATTCCAACAGCTACATTTTTTCCTTTAGTTTTCAAAATTCTTTGGAGCTATTGTCTAAACAACCTCTGCTCACAGGCAGGCATATTTTTATAGCATAAAAGCCTCCACAAGTACTTATGCTGGTGTTAGAAGGCATGTCTCAGAGGCTGAGGAATAAATTATCCTTTAGCTTTGTTTTTTAATCAAGGAGATGTCTCATATACCTACCCCACATAGGTATCACATGAAGGTGAGTGCTCCATTTTATGGGAATGTAAATCTGGTTCCTTTCACCAACACTGACTTCATAGTTGGAGTTTCATGTTTCAATTAAGTAATTAAAACTTGTTGAAATAAAATATCAGCTTTAAAATTGCCATAACTCAAAATAAAGCATCACACATAATTTAAAGAGACTAGAAAAAGATAGAAAGAAAAGTTTGCAAAAAGGATGATAAATCTGAAAGTAATAAATTAAAATGACTTTCAAAATAGATGAGAAATTAAGAAAAAACAAAACTGACTCTAAAAACATTATTTTATACACTAAAGCCAAGCCAAGCTGTGGATAATCTCCAAAAAATAAAATGTTCAATGAGTGTTTACTGAGTACCTACTACGTGTCAGATATTATTCTAAGCCCTGGAAACATAGTAGTTAACACAACAAAGTCCTTGTGCTTATAGAACTAAAAATTGTTAAAGGGGTAGATTGAAATCCACACATATTATGTCAACTAGTCCTAAGTGCTATAAAATAAATAAAGCAGAGTACAAAAGCTAGTGATTGATGGGTGGAAGGGAATATCTTATTGTATTTCAGATGGTCAACAAGGGTCTCTCTGAGTAGGCAGTATCTGTGCAGAGACTTGCAGAAAGTGAGAGCCTGAGAGCTGGTATGGTGAAGACATAGAACATTTCAGTAAGGAGCACGCTGCAGGGGGTGGGGGTGGTGGGCAGTTAGAGAGGTAAGATCCTATAGGTAGCCAGGATAGGGCTTTGTGTTTATTCTGAAGTGTTTCAGGCAATGACATCTAAGTATGTTTCAAAAGGTGTACTAAGGCTGGAAAAAAGCAGGAAGGCTGGACGCAATTCAACAGTAGCTCTAATTTTGTGGTAGTTCATTCTGAGATACAGCTACCCATCAAAGCACTTTCACTTCAAAGGAATATGAAGGTATTTTGGTTTCCACATTTCTAAAATGTATACATGAATGTCCAATACACTAACTGTGGTAACAAACAAACAAAAAAAGTTCATGAAGACAAAATACTAACTCCATATTAATAACTAACATTAAATTATCATACTAAGTATAGAGTATCCCAGTATGTGGTGGTTTATTATTATTATTACCAAAATAATTGATAGGGTTAGTACTGCTCAAACCACTTTAGACACCTGGGGTTTTTGTTAAAAATGCAGTTTTCTGGGTTCTATCTAGTCTCAAAATCTCCAGGGGTTTTGGGGTTTAGAAATTTACATTTTAAACAAGCTCCCAGATGACTCTAACATATAATGATGTTTAAACCAGCAAATCTCAGAGTAACTGAAAAGTATTCGTTTGAATACCAAGATCAAAAACAAAGAGGATTGTAGTCCATGATTTTATCTCAAATCCATTTCTGAATAAGGTTGGATATGAATAAAGAAAAATTAAAATTCCATTGCTTTGTGATCATTCTAAGAAAAACAATGAGTTAAAACTATACTCAAGTTGCAGAAGAATACACTTGGTTCATTAGATGGCAATAAAAAAGCATTAGAATAAAAGGTTTATAGTAAGAATGACCTTAGTAGCTGATGGGAAAACTTCCTTACTTTATGGATGAGTAAATTGAGACTCCAAAAAGTCAGAGCCACAAAGGTAGCCCAGTCCTGATCATGGGCTCTTCATGATGCCTGCCCTCAACTATGGTTTCCATCGCCACGCTACCAAGTATCTAGGAACATTTCTTTAGTTTGTCCTATTTTTTTTGATTTACCACAGAATCAGGTATATAGTGATATTTGAGAAAAATCTGTTTTCCAAAAAGTGAAATACAAAGAGTGAAGAGCCTTCTAAAAATTCCTAACCAACTTAAGTAGGTTCATATTCTAAAACCTAATATTTATTATGAAATTAGGTTGATATTTTTCTTTGTAAAAATTAGGATATCTCCTTTAATATTATTTTGACATACTTTACTCAGAGTGGGCGCAAACATTTGTGGTACCTAGGGTACTAGTGTTCAGCATTATTTTTTTCCAACACCGCTGGCTATGGCCCCCTGTACCAGGGGTAGTCTTGTTGCTCAGCAACAGGCCTTAGCCACATGACTTGATTTAACCAACAGAATAAACAGACTAGATGAGCAATATACCCACTTAAATAGTTTTAGATCAGTTTCACATTGGGTATATTGCTCATCTAGTCTGTTTATCCTACAAGGAGCAGACCTGAACTGGAACTACTGCGTGGAGAACACCATAGCACCTAACCTGGAGTAGCCAACATGCCACATGAGTGAGAAAAACATGTAATGGAAAGCCACTGAAATTTTGGAGGTTGTTATTCATTGTAGCCCAATTACATAAATGCTCTCAAATTTGAGCCAAAAATCTGGTACCTGAGCCAGAAAGCTATCAAAAGTAAAAATTCTGAGGTCCCTCAGTAAAGGATCTTTGTTATAAAGATGTGTAAGTATCTTGTCAATGTGCCTGTATAAACATTAGTGGTAGAATGTTTTTATGCAGTTTAGATTTTGGTATATGACAGGTATGTATTTGAGTTATGGTCATTTGTGTTTGGAAAATAGGTGTCATGAATCTACATGACAATTTCATAATGTAAAATTGCACCGACGTGCAGAAAGGAAATGTCACAATTTATCTGGGGATGTAATTTCAAAGTCCATGGAAATATATGGGAATGTGTTTTAAAATTACAATCCCACAAACACACAATGCTCTATCAATTTATATGACCAATGTTAGATTTACATCAGCAAAAATAATTTGCACATTCGTTTTTTTCAAAGTTTTACCTCTTACTATTCTTAAGTCTCCTACTAGTGATTATTGGATATTTGTTTAGAAAAATGTATTTTATTATTTTAATGTATTCAGTGGCAAGAAAGACTTGCATAGATTTTGAAGGACAACTTGACTACAGATAACACCAGCTCTGGGGAAAATCTAGCTATAGATTATTATTCCTATTTTTTCAGAGATAATGAGATCAATGTTTAATAATTTCATCTGGTGAGCTACAGCCAGTTCCTATCAACTCAAAAGAGCACAGTGTGTGCATCTCATCCAAACTCAGCACTGAGTGACTTCACATCGGAAGCGTGGAACTAGTCACTCTGGGAGAATTTACAGGACAAAACTGGAAGGCACTACAAACCAGGGCTTTTTCCTCCACCATAGAGTTGGTGGTTAAGCATTTCTCCGTGCACCACTAGGCTTAAATATTCACCTTCTTTAACGTTTGTTAAACAATATTCAAGCATAAAAAACATGTGTGGCCTAATTGATTTATGAGGGAGGATTTAAGGCTACAGACTTAAAACTGAGGCTAGTGCCTTCTTACAGAGGTTTAGAAGGATTGAAGGCACTACGGAAACGGGGCTGATGGTAATCCAGAGACTGTTCTGCCCAGACTCCAGGTCCTGGTAAAACTGATGCACATGCACTAGGGAACGAGACCCTGGCCTCCATCAGAAGTGCACAGAGATGGAATATCGGAAAATACTGTGAAAGAAGCAGAACAGTTGTCTCAGTTGAACAGTGTTTCTCTCTTTTCTGGGTAGTTACACCTGGTCAGACACATTGCTGACAAACTGAGGACAATATAAGTTAGGTACACTTTTCAATTTTCCTCATTACAAAGACTTATGAATAGTTAGGTTTAGATCTGTAGATTTATTTTTAGGACTTTTAAACTAAGTAAACAGGGCTTCAACACTATCAATTCTTTATTTGGGTTATCTATCAGCAAAAACATCTCAAGTAAGAAAACTGGTGTGCCAGTATTTGTTACCATTAATTCTCTAGCTTTTGTTATAATTTTAGCAGCAATTTATAAATATTTAATAGAATATTCTGCAGAAATATAATTGCCCCCGAAAAATGTTTAACAAAATAAGTTAAACACATATTTACTTGGGAGACTGAAATAAATATATGTATGTATGTGACATCACATATAATAGGGTTCATATAAAAGTATCCATTTGGTAATAAACCCTGGCTGGTGGCACAGTGGATAAGGCGCAGACCTGCAAACCCAAGGTTTTTTGTTCAATTCCCAGCCAGGGCACATAACCAGGTTGCAAGCCAGGTCTCCAACCAGGTCTGTAGCTGGAGGCAACATACATTGATGTCTCTCTCCCTCTCTCCCTTCCCTTCTCTCTAAAAATAATAAAATCTTTAAAACAAAAAACAAAAACAAAAAAGAAGTATCCATTTGGTAATAAATGATTCTTATTATAAATTAAGACCTTCCTTCATTCTCAGACTTAAATGCTTGTAGGAAATTATTACTATGTCTAATTTTTAAAATTATATACTAAAGTTAAAAGTCACTGATCACAAGCTAATCTAAATTTTTTATTTTTTAAATTTAATAATTACTTTATTAGAATAGTTTATGGACTAGCATAACATATAAAAATTAAATAAAGCAACTTGAGAGCGGAATCCCACATACAAATATTAAAACTCATCACATAGTACAGAAGTTCCTTTAGGCAGTCCCAATGATTAGACTATGGTTTGTATTTCACACAAAAGACAAATTCTGAAAGACTAATATATGAATAAAAATTGAATTAAAAATTGTGAGCCAAAATGAGAAGTAATCATGCACAAAATATTTTTAAAATCACATCACCAAAGTATTAATCAATTTCTTAGTCTTCTTAAATTATACATTTAAAATACCTTTGTTAGAAACAAATTATAATGCATATTTTTTAGGAAATTTATTATTAATTTTTAAGATTTTATTTATTACTTCTAGAGAGAGAGGGAAAGAGGCAGAAAGGGAAAGAAACATCAATGTATGGTTGCCTTTCACCTGCCTCCAGCCACAGACCTGGCTGGAGACCTGGCTTGCAACCTGGCCATGTGCCCTGGCTGGGAATCAAACCAGTGACCTTTGGGTTCACAGGCTGGCACCTTAGCCACTGTGCTACCAGCCAGGGCTAGGAAATATATTTAAAGTTACTGTAGCAAATACCTTTCATAATATATCAAATAACGCTTCTTAGCAGCATTTTCCAAGCTGTGGTCTCAGTTTTCAAAACATGTTTACAAGTATTTCACCAAAAATTAAGACACACTACAGACCTTAATTCATTCCACCTTCACAGTGTCCATTAGAGGTTAGCAGTTCTGAAGTTCAGCAGTAAAGAAACCTGACTTTGTTGACTCCATCTTATCGCATATATATTCACCACAGAATTTTTTCTTGGCACAAAGCAATTTCTGAAAATTGCTCTGTGGTTATAGATATGCATTCTGTAAACCCACCCCCACCCCAATCTCTACCTAGCACACAGAAGTCAAATACATCTTTGTTATCTTATCAATATATACATTGTGTACTAAATGGATGGATGAATGAATGTGTCTAATCTGTTGTCATTTATTCCCTTCTAGCTCACCAAAAGGAGTCTGGGCATAACTCAGAACTGCAGGACAACTTAGCAGCTAATTAGTAATGAAGGAATTGGCTTATAACAAAAAGCAAATACATGATACCTTACAAGTAAAAGTGGGAAAACACTGTATTAAACTTGGGTTTGTTTTATGTGACAAACCAAACATTTAAGTAAATAAATCCCATTTGGGAGAATTACAGAGAAAGCAGAAAGAAGAAGTCACAGTGTGAAGTCAGTTTCAAGTTTAACTGTGTAATTGCGAAGACGTGTGTAATTGTAGTTTAAAATGTATTGATGTCATTTTGCAGCATGAGGATGGACTGTTAAGTGTCCAGGGCACACAGGTGGTGCATCTTCCAGGGCTGTCCTGCCTGAGCTCACGGAGACCATGACACAGCCTATTTACCAAAACCTTCTACTATGTACAGCAGCGTCCTGACATGATCAATTTTCAAAGTGAGCTAATGTGATGCTCAAACTTATTATTCTCAAGGACAGAATAAATCAAACAATAAAAGCCATTAAGTATTGAATAGCATTTTAATACAAATAAAAAACATCTCAGTTGTCTGTACAGATTCTCACTTGTAACAGAAGAGCTACTCAGTTTATTTGATCATATAGCTACTTTACTTTTAAATTTAAAACATTTTTTTGTCAGCTAACTCGGCACTAATTTACTTTACCAAATACACTGATAACCTCCCCTCCTCTTACAACGTCAGCTGGGACGCAATTACCTTTTTCCTTTCAAACCATTTACATTATTCACATGTACTAAAATTTAAGCCAATAATTCATTTATAGGCAGAAGTCATAAGTATTATTTCCACTGTGCTAAAAGAAAAACCTTGGTCATTATCCATATTTAGAAAAATATATAATAAATTATCTCTGATTAAAGTAACTTATCTTTTACTTTCTGACTTGCAGCTATGGCTGCCAATCACCACCTCATTTGTTTATTGGCATTGATGTACTGCTAGAGAACTAGGCTCAAAAGTGAAAAATGATAGCTGCAACCTTCAGTGGGCAGAGGGGAGGGAGAGGAGGAAGCAAGGAAGGGGAGCAGTTTGGTCAAGGAACTAGCATGGAGGAACCATGGACATGGACAACAAGTGGGACTGACTTTGTGGGGGAGTGGGGTGGGTGGGGAAGGGGACAGAGGGGAGAAAAAAGGGGATGGATGTAACACAACAACAATAAAATTAATTAAAGAAAAGACAGCTGCTAAAGCAGTGTTTTGGCAATAGCTAATATTCTGTTAAGGGTCACTAACAAAATTTTCATAGTGGCTAAAAGAAAAGCTCTTCTGAAGTACCAATATTAAGGGTGCTAAAGGTGGGGGGTACTAGATGCAACACTGATAAACAGCTTTGAAAATGAAAATTACTGTCATTAGTAACATCCTTTTAATACCCTAAAGTTAAAAAAGAAAAACCCAACATTCATTATTAATATATACAGTAACCAAATGCAATTTTATTGACTCCTTGGTTAGTTTTATTACACTTGGAAATACAAGTTTTTGGTCTTTAGTTCATTCCTGGAAAGCACCCAAAAATAATACTGCTGCAAAGAAATCAGTTTTTCTGTTACATACCGGCTCAAAGCAAGTCACTCTGAAGGAAAGGAAGCATGTTAACTGTCTATGTAAATGTTTTCTATTATATATTGTATATTTTTAGGGTCTTATTTCAAGCAATTTAAATTGAGAGGATCCTGCAGTCATGCTCACAGAGTCAGTGACATGTCCTTATCTATTACTAGCCACTGGGAAGATAAGTTACCTTACCAAAATGCTAAGACAAATGATTTAAAAATTCATGTCAGCTGACAATGCTAACAATGGGTCATTTGGCTTCAAATCTGGATGGATAGTCTGTACATTCACTCTTGTTAAGGAATCCCTGGTACACTGTTGGTGGGCATGTAAATTGGTACAGACATTTATAAAAAACATTGTGGAGGCTCCTCAAAATTTTAAAACTAAAAATACCACATAAGCCAGCAACCCCACTTCTGGGTACACATGAAAATAATCAGGATCTCAAAGAGGTATCTGCACTCCCACATTAATGTTAGCATTATTTACAATAGCCAAAATATGTAAACAACCTAAGTGTCCATAGACGAATGAAGAAAATGTGGAGCGTGTCTCAGTATGTACATGTATATGTATACTATTATATATATTCCAGTATAATGGATTATTATTCTGCCTTAAAAAGTAACTATTGACATGTGCAATAACATGAAAGAACCCAGAGAACATTGGGCTAAGTGAAACACGCCAGATATAGAAAGACGAAGTATGATATTACTTTTATGTGGAATCTAAAATAGCCACATGCATAGAAGCAGAAAGTCTAACGGTGGACTTGGGGAGGGGAAAATGGGGAGATGTTGGTCAAAAGATAAGTAAGTTCCAGAGTTCTAATGTATAACAATGTGGCTATAACTAACAATATTTTATTGTGTACCTAGAATTTGCTACCAGGGTAAAGCTTAAGTATCACTACCAAAATAAAGTACTAACTATCTGAAGAGATCAATAAGTCAAGTAGTTTGAATGCAGTGATTGTTTCACAATGTAAATATATATCAAATCATTAAACTGCACACCTTAGTATATACAATTCTTAATATGAATGTAACACATACAATTGTCAAATACACCTCAATTAAAAAAAAATATTTTAAAAATCTTTTGTTACGGTAACAAGTGTGGTTTTCTCTAAGTCAATAAAATTCTACATTTAAAATCTAAATGGTGAAATGAGAAAGATAAAGGCTGAGAATGGGTTTGAAGTGGTTTATAAAATTAGGACCAGGTAAACCTGGGTTTACTAATCCATTTGAAAATATCCTGGAACAGGAGTTACACATTCAGTCCACAATTCAAATCCAGACTATTTTATTTTTACATTCTCTAATGTCCAAAAATAAATGGAATCAAAGGAAGGATATTTTGTGACACATACAAATGATATGAAATTAAACTTCTATTGGAACACGGCCACACTCACTCGCTCACGTATTGTCTGCGGTTGCTTCCGCACTCCCAAGGCAGCTGAGTAACCACCACAGAACCAATGCGGCTCCTCCATCTGCACGAGCACATCACAGACTACAGTGATACAGTTACAACTGCCAGCATTTTGAATGTCACACAGATTGTCATACGACAATATTTTTAAGTTTTAGCAGTGCATACTCAAAATGTCAGAATGAGAGAGAACGTCAAGTGACACGTGTTTAAGGCACAGTGAGGTATGGATTACTTTGTTATTGAGAAGTGGCAAAGCGTGTGTAACATGCAGTGACACTGTAGGTGTTCTGAAAGAATATTTACACTGGAATGACCAAACTAAGTAGTCTTCACAATATTCTCAATAGATAGAACTTGGTGGCCAGGGAAGTTAGAACACTTAAAGCAAGGTATCTCTTCACAGCGGAAGTTCTTTATGAATATATATAAAAATAAAGCTGTAAAGTAAGTTTCTGAGTGGCTCATTTTCAGTCAAGCAAAGAAAGCCTTTTTGCCAACAGGGAATTAATTAAATTGTTTTTGATTCATTAGCTGAAGAGATTTGTCCAAAGTAAACTTGCTTAAGACAATTAGCCTTTTTGGCAAGAACAGTCGCTTGGAAGAATTAAAAACAGTAGGAGCATCAACACTCACAAAAAATTTTTAAAAAAGCAAGTGATTCTGAGTGGTTTTCCTTGGTTCTTGATGAGCCAACAGATGTTACTGATTCTGCCTAGTGACTGTTGCTTATTTGATAAGCCAATACCAAGGTGGAAATGTCTGAAGAGTTGGTTTCCATGACCGGTATGTGTGCAGCAACTACAGAAAGAATATTTTCTAAGAACTTAAGAAAACGTGATTTCGGTACAAACTGAAGTAGAATCTGCTAAAATGTGTTAGAACTGGTGATGGTAAAAACATGTGAGAAGCAAAATGTAGGCTTAGTTGGTCAAATTTACAAAGCTCATAAAAACATCAAGTATTAAAAGCTATGATTATGTACTGTATTATTCATCAGCAGATACTTTGTGGATTACATTTGCCTCAATCTTATGTTATTGAACCAGTAGTGTAGTGTCAACTAGCAGTTTGTTGGCTTAGCAGTGGTAGTTCTATTGTTTTGACCTCAGAGCTGATATTTAATCTTCCAAATGAGAAGAAATGCCTTCAACCACTATTAAGAAACACTGAAGGCCTTTGGAATTCGGCTTTTGTTGCAGACTTGATAATGCTTTCCAATTAATTCAATCCAAAACTGAAACAGTGCAAAGTAAGAAGAACAGTTATTCCCACCGTATGTGGGATTCTCTGGGATTCAGGAAAAGCCTCCAGACTCCAGGAGGGGTCCCAACCAGCAGCAGCATCACCTGTCTGACCACTTACTAGAAAGCAAATTCTACTGAACCAGAAGCTCTAGAAGTGGAGCAAAACAGCATTTATATATGAAACATAGCTCATTTTGATAACAACTAACAGTGTTTGAATTACGAAGTAACATCAAGCTGCTTTATATACTTTCCGTACTATCAAAAGGTAAGACAAAATAAGCAAGATCTCCATGTTCACATAAATTTGCAACAGACTTTTTGAGCTCTGAGCTCAAACTACAGGTCCAACAGAATTTTTTGGACCCTGATGCAAGTATAAGGAAATTTCCATTTCCCAAATTCCATTCAGTTGTGCAATGGAGAAGTCTCTACAACTGGAAGTGATTAATCTACAATGTAATAACATGCTAAATGGAAATTATCAAGAGAAGAAGGAATCTAATAGAATTGTATCAGTGCCATCCAAGTGATAAATATGCTCAATGAAAATCATATTCTTCTCATGGATTAACACATGTATTTGGCAATACCAATCTGTATTTCATAATATTCCATATTTCTCTTTAAAACCTACAAATGTCTTAATAGGTTAAACATTCCCACCATCATAGAAACTACACAACACATAGAACAAAACCAATGCTAAGTTAAAACCCTACAAAAGCACATGAATTTTATTACAGTACATACATTAAGTCACTGAGTAAAGCTCTTTTTTATGAACACTTTTGGAAAGCTCATGTTGAATTCTAGCACAGCTCTATTATCAATCTGAGAACAGAAGGACACATCAAGTAAGGAAAGATCTTTACATGATTCCAGGAGTCTTCTTAAGGATGCTGGACTTACCATTCTTGTTCCTGTTTAAATGAAACAAAATTACATAAAACACTTGAAATAGTATTTACATAATGTTCTGATAGAGTCCCTTTATTACTTATTATTTAACACAAACTTAAATTACTTTTTAAAGATGGAAAAAATTTCTTACGACAAAAGATTTCATATTGAAATAGTCCTATAAACAAATACAAACTAAATTTTCCCAAATTGGCATCTTCTGCCAATATTCTACCCACTATCTTCATTCCTACCTTCTGCCACTTCCAATCAGCAACTCCAGACATTCCTATTTCTGTCACCCAATTAAAAATTCTTTGAATCTTTTGCTATAGCCCATGGGTCAAATCACAGAGCAATGCTTACAATGATTCAACCTCTAATTCTATGCAACACTAGTTACTGAGCAACTACCCTGTATGAACTTTTGTTTCGAGCACTAGAGGCAAGGGACTCAGTGACCAAGGTTGAAGGCAAATAACTACAACACAACTTGGTAAGTTTTATAGTCGGTGGTGGGTAAAAGTGACAGCAGTGGAAGACAGGTAATGGATGATGAGTCCATTTTAAATTGGAAGTGATTATGGGATATTCACATGGGAGCTAGATTATCACTAGACTCCAAGATGTCATCTGTTGTAACATACCTTTCTTTAACTACAGCTTTCCTGGGAGGGGTGGGGGTGAGGGGTCACAATTAAATTATACTTCCTATATGCATCTACTGAGATGGGCATTAAAGCTCCTGAAATGTTAGCCTGACATGGGCTCAGGAAGCAGTACCTGCTACCAGGGCTGTGAATGGCCTCTCACTAAACCAGTACTGATTTTCCTGAAAATCTGTAATTGGAATTCAGTAAATCCTTCAGTGTCCACAGTTCCCAGGAGCAAGAGACACATAAAAGTAGCCCTGGTTATATGCCTTCATTCTCCCTGTGAATTTGGGACTTTTCTTGAACTTTTCAAAATATTTCTCTTATAAAAATTTCTCTAGGCTAATTCAAGGGTAAAGTAGGTAGGAAGGAAAAGAAATAAGGTAAATGGATGTGGTGTTATAAAATTATGCTATTGACTGTGGAGCCAATAACCATTAATTTGAACTCTTGCTCTGCTATATGCTAACCACCCTCATCTATAAAAAGACAATGATGTCCAACTCCCTGAGCTAAGAAAATTAAAGGAAGTATAATCTAGCTAAAGTACTATCCCAAAGTGTGCAGAATATACAGGCAAGAATTCCTCCCTAAGATTTTAGGCAAGAATTTTTTGTTTAGATGTATCTTGAATAAGTAACATGCAACTATTTAAGAAACATATACAAATATATCATAAATGTGGACTGTGAAAAGATTAAAAAATCACAAACACAGGTGTTGAAGATCTTCAGGTTTTCCTTTTGTCAAATGTTTAATAAATATGGAAAAATATAATCATAATTTCATGGACTAATCTAAGTATTAACAGGTTACCAGAGAACACAGTACAAGTGCTAGGTGGGCAAAGAATCCCAGAACTGAAAAGCATTTTCCTTTGATCTGCCTTGGGGTAACACTAGTTCTAAAAACCAGAATTATCAAGGATGGAGAGTTCTTAATCAAAAGCTTAACATTAAGAAGATATATATTATACACACACACACACACATACACATACATATATATGAGGCCTGTCCCATAAGTATCAAGCCAGTATCAATATAATTAAAAGTTTGCATGGCCAATACTTTTAGGGCAGACCTCATATGTATATATACACACAAATACATATATGTACATATATCTTGAATTATAAAAATGGATTTCTTAATCTTCTTAATCAAAATGGAGAACACAGCTCATATAAATTCTCACTCTTCTTACTAGGCCAAGAATTAATGGTTATTTAGAGCTTTCAGATGGGCTGAACGATAAAATTGTGTTATTGTTCTCATTCTGTTACTCAAGTATGGATAACATTACTCTCCACATCAATTAACCCATCTTGCACTTCCTATCAAACCAAGCAGTCTTATTAGGGCAAAATTTTTATTGTATCCAAGTGTTTTTTTTCTTCCAAAAGGTTGAGTTTAGCTTTTATGTCAAGGCTTTAAAAAAATGTATACATTGTATCCTTACCTAATATGTCCAGTTGCCGTAATTTGGTACAATTACTTGCCAGTTCCTCAATGTCTGTGTCACACACAGACCTGTTGGCTGTCAGAAAGAGTTTCTGCAAGTGCGGGAGCTGGCGTGCCAGCCTGGTGAAGCAGCCGGTGCTGCTCTGCAGCGTCGGGCACCAGCCGAGGTCAAGTTCCTCCAGAAGCCGACAGCCGGAAGCCAGTTCTGCTATCCCGTTCTCAGTGATATTCTTACATCTCCACAGATCCAGGGTACGCAGCTTTTTACACTTGGCTCCTATCATGCTGGCTATCACATCATAGTCTTCAATCTGGAAATCAAAGAATTCCAATCTTTTACATATTATGCTCAGAAAACTAACTGTTTGGGGCAAGTTAACACATTCTTCATCATCTGCTGCTTACTTCCATGTAGACCTACTCACATGCTCATTAACACATCTGCCACTGTTTCATGAGACAGCAACAGTAGTCACTTACTTAAAAACCTGTTTAGTAGAACTTCAGACAGAGGATGTTCATGAATGAAACCCCAAAGCAGTCGGAAGTCCTCCATCTCTCACGAAGAAGTTGAGGATTCCCCATTACTCCTGTTCTCCCCTGTTTTGACTTCGCTGCCACTACTTGCTGACAAGGCCTAGCTGCTCCTAGTTTACTTCTAACTAGTCAACTTTGGTAGGTAAGAGCTCCCAATACAGGTAGACCTTTACTAGGCTCTAAAATAGTATGTGAATATACTGATAGTACTAATGAGGACACTAGTTTTGCGTTAAATGAGGTATTTATGGGCTAACTCTACAACACAAAAATAACTTGGATTATAATATGTTAATCATTGTCAATTATAGGTGTCCAATGATTTACCACAAGATCACAGGATAAGCCATGAACATTTAAGTTCATGGGCTTTAGATGCTTCAATAATGTTTCTTTAAACAGGTTTTTAAATTTTAAGAGGTTCATTTTATTTTATTATAATCAGGTATCAAAATTATCACCAGAAGTCAAAAGGAAACAAAATAGCAAACACTGCCAGATTATTTTCTTTTATTTGTTTTATTATTATCAACTACAATACGCCAGTACCACTCCAGATGCTAGAACAATAGTGAACCAACAGAGACTTCGCTGGCATTTTTTGGGAAAGACGTACAGACGTTGTAAATGAGCAAAATAGATTCAGAGAGTGATAAGTAGCATGAAAATAATAAAGCAGGGTTAGTGAGAGCAGTGGCCATGTCAGGAGTTGAGGGAGAGAGACCCCACCCAGTTGGGGACTCCAGGGTAAGCTCAGTGCATTCAGGGAACTAGAAATAGGGTCAGCATGGGCCTGGGTAGTGAGGACAGCTGGGAGGGCAGAGAGTTACACTGGGGCTAGGCCATTAGGCCATGAAGGAATTTGATTTTTAAGTGTTAAGGAAATCAGTGGAGGGTTAGAAATAAATATGATTTCTATTAAAGCAAAATGAAAACTCCTCTTAATTCTAACTGGAAGATGATCTATGGTGGGATGGGATTGGGGAGGAGGCCCAGTGAAGAAGCCTGCACAGGCTTGGAGGGGAGGTGACAGGGGCTTGGATTGAGGAAGTAGCAATGGAACTGGAGAAATGGACAGATCTGGGGCTATATTTTGAGTCAGAACCAAAGGCTTGCACACTAGACACAGTGGATGATTTCTAGGGCTCTGGTCTTTACTAACTGTGTATGGTAGAAGCATGCAGAAGCCATGTGAAACAGACTGGGGGAAATATAACTATTTGACTTTAGTGAGTGTGCCTGAGTAACACAAAACTGCAGCTTTAATAATTAGTGCACCCAGTTTGCTTCTTTAGAAAGAACTGAAAAACTTTCTGAAACCCATGATTCTATTATTACCATGCTATTCTAATAGCATAATAACAGAATATTATTATGCTATTATTTTGACAGTCAAAAATAGAATAGCAAATTGATCTTTTTGGTCACTTGGCAGAAAATAAACAGAAACAAACATAGTATTAAAGTATGAACCAAGAGCATCTTACTGTCCTAGTAAACTCTGGACCCACTGTAAAGTAAGAACAGTATTTCTATGACAAGCATGAAATGTTTCAATCATGAAAGTAGTAGTAGTTTCTGCAATATTAGCATTATTTCTGAACTTTAGTGTCAAGTCCTTAGTATTTCATTTCCTGACAACAAATATCAATGGTAGCAATATTTTACTAGTAACTACGTATTTCAATTTTAAAATTGCATGTTTTTCATAAGCAGATTTACCATATTATATTACATATTAATAGATGCAGTATAGAAAAATGGATTCAGTAATCAGATAAACTTGAAAAACACTGGTTTCAGCAAAGGAAAACCATTTATTGTCACAGAAACTGCCCTTTGAATGTCGCTGAGCCCCTCTAGAAGAGTCTAAAGGGACTCAGAAGCTCATGAAATGGCTTACTAAGGTAAGAATTTGGCCAGAAATCAAATCTAATGCTGAATTAGTGTGATCCCGCTACTGTTCCTACTGTTTCCACAGACCAGGATAGACCCGAACCCACAGGCCTAGCCACCAAAATTAAAAACTATGGGAACACTGCCCTGGCTGGTGTGACTCAGTGGATTGAGCACCAGCCTGAGAACCCAAGGGTTGCTGGTTTAATTCCCAGTCAGGACACATGCCTGGGTTGCAGGCCAGGTCCCCAGCTGGAGGCATGTTAAAGGCAACCATACGCTGATGTTTCTCTACCTCTCTTCCTCCCTCTCTTCCTTCCTCCCTTCCCCTCTCTCTCAAAGTAATGAATAAAATCTTTAAAAAAAGACCCAAAACAAAACAAATCTATGGGGACATGGCGACAAATATGTCGTGATAACCAGCCTCTCCAGTCTACATTACTAAACCCTGAGGCATCTTTGAAGCCATTGCTGAGCTTTAAAAGATGTTCAAATGGCAACTGTTTTAGGTCACCAACTGTGCCTGTTGACTCCAACTCTAGGACACCAGAACCGCTCTGGAATTTTGCAACCATCCCCTTATTCTGGCCATCCTAGTAAGTGAATGCAAAACTGGAATGGGGACCTCCCTAATTTGCCTTGAAGAGAGCTGGATCGCTCACAATTCTGGGAGAAGCATTTCCTTTGAGTGTGTACACATGCATGCCACACACACATGTATACACACAAACACGAAGAGATCTGCAGTTCCTTCAGTGTCAGTATTATTTGTAAATCATGTAATTTAGATGAAGATTTCATTTATTCCATGAGCTCTTTCAATGGCATAGGAAAATCCTAATTTTAAAGCTGGAAGGACGTTACGGACTATCTAGTCACACTGTGCCTAGGCTTTTGGATTTCATGGCCCAGAAAATTTTAAAAACTTTGGGTTCCAACATGGAATATTTATCTTTTATTTCACCCAGCAAATCCAGTAAAACAAAACAAAACAAAATCTATACTATTATCAGTATTCCCAGAAATAATCTCAGAACTTAAAAACTAAATTTAAATTTAGCTTTGTGAAAAACATACCGAACTACTGGCATTTGGTATGGCTGATAACTTATTTTATAAAGAAAACACAGAGATGTAAATAACTTGTCTGGGGTAGCATCTGACTTGAGGCAGAACCAAACTTTCCACCACACGTATTTCTCTTCTTGCTCTCCTGGCTAAAAATAGCAATGTTTCAAAGACACATCTCCAATTTAAGAATCACGTTTGAAAGTGAGTCTAATAGTTGAGCATTTATCAGAAAAGCTGTGGGTGGGTGTGGGTGCAATGAGTCGGGATAAAATTCACCCATGGGAAGAAAACAGGAGCATGAGCAATTGAGTATAAAAAATTTCCAAATACTTACCATTACACAGCTCCCCAAGCTGAGGTGCTGGAGCTCGGAACAGAAGTTCAAAATGCTGAGCAGTGCTGTTTGCTGCCACATCAGAGGCAAATGTGGACAGTGAAGGAATGTGAAACAAAGAGAAGAGGTCAATTAGACATTAAAGGCTGTCACTACTTCTCCTGAAATAGAGCTCAAAGCCTAGGTTACAGACACCACGAATGCCATTTAATGAGTCCCCAGGTGCTCCCACCATCGATTGGCTAGGAGTCAAGGTGATCATTACCAGCCTCCATGTAAGTCATCACTCTGGATATGGTTTTGCATGCCCTAAAGATACCTGTATTCCCTATGACCTCTCATTTCATTTCCCAGAGGTAAGAGATTTGAAAGTATGGTTAAGATTGAACAAGACAAGCTCAACAACGCCCCCATCCAAAGAAAAAGCACGGTGGGTTGGTGACACTGTGAAGAACAGCAGCAGCTCTGACATTCACTGATCAGCTGCAGACTGATGGAACTGCCAATAGTCACCTGAAATCAGGATTGAGCTGGTGACTTTAATGTCAAAGGATTCTCTTTGCTGACAAGGATCCCAACAACCATTGAGCACCTGTCACTAGCAACATGCTGACTGAAACATATATAATGTGCACTTTCTGGTCATGTTCCTGCCATTTCAGCTCATCTATCCTGTACGATGCAATGAAAACTGTCTCACCACTCAAGAAACCCAAAGGAATGGTAGACTCTGACATAATCCTGGTACCTAAAATAGCCCTAAACAGTCACAGCTTCATTTGATGGCATGTCTGCCATGAAAACTTGTGAAAAACAAGGCAAAACATTCAAATTTCTAATTTTTATTTTGTAAATTAAGAAAAAAGCTACTACAACTAATGTGGTAGAATTTCTTTCTAAACATTTTAATTAAATCATATCTAACAAAATTAGGACAATATTATACAATTTATGTTTAATCCGTTCAAAGTGCTCAGGAACTGACAAATATCAATTGGGGAGGGCATGACAAATATTTCAATGACAATATAAAACATCTGTTCAAATTCCAATAAGATTCTCATTAAGAAAATGAAATATTTGAGATAAAATAAACTTAAGGCAAAAATAAAATAACAAGAGTTACAATAGGCCCTCAAGAGATACTAAACTTAAGACTATTTCACTGTTGGTTATTTCTCGAAATTTAAGAAAAAAAGTTCATATTGATTTTATGCCTAACTTTTAACACAACTTATAACATATTAGTATACAAGGTAATCCCACGTAACTCTCAAAATATTGATATTAGAAGAGATACTTGTATATGAAGATAAGTTACTTTTCAGATTCTCCATAATACTTAGCTATTTTAACTTACAAATAGATGGAAAAATGACATGAGGTTTGTTTTGTTTTTAAAGATTTTATTTATTATTTTCAGAGAGAAGGGAAGGGAGAGAGGCAAAGAGGGAGAGAAACATCAATGTATGGTTGCCTTTTACCTGCCTCCATCCATGGACCTGGCTGGAGACTTAGCTTGCAACCTGGTTACGTGCCCTGGCTGGGGAATTGAACCAGGGACTGTTGCGTTCTCGAGGTTTGTTTTAATTAAAGTACCAGATCCTTATAATTTTGTCAAATTTTCTCATTAGCAAGATCCAGGACAAAATGGAAAAATTTTAAGAGGATTCCACGTGTTCTTATGGATAAGAAATTTTAAATTAACACACACGTAATACACTCAAGTACACACATACTTCATCATGGAACTTGTATAGTAATATATTTTTAAATTACTTACAATGAAGAACTCAAATATACAGACTAGTATAGATTCCAATATAATAAACATACATTTTGTCTTCTTTGTCTTTCTATATTTGTGTATCCTTTCATCCATTCATTCACACACCTCCTCAGAGGTAAGTTTTAGCATGACTCCGTATTTAAAAACATGCCTTAAGTTTATATAATTTTATTATATGTGTTCATGAATAGCATATAATATTGTTCTCCAGGATTTATATAAAAGTGATATCCTGCATCTTCCTTAACAGGGTATGTGATAGACTTGTGCATATACTTCTGCATCTTCCTTAACAAGGTTTGTGAGAGAATTGTCCATGTAGATACTCACAGCCTCAGTTCACTGACTTTTTAACTGTTCTGTATTATTCCATTATGCAAATATATGAAAACATACACTTTCACTCATGAATATTTGGTTTGCTTACAATTTTACTGTAACAAGGAATAAAAGTTCTTACAGTGCTTCCTGTGCATTTATAGAAGAGTATTTCTCTAGAACACATCACTACAGGATTTCCAGGTGTTTATGTAAACTCTGACTTTATTAGGTTTTCCAAGATAGCACTTCTGAGTGAATGTATAAATTGATACTCACCCACCTGTGTAGAATGTGGGATTCCCACATCTTTGCCAGCATATAGGTTTCTCATCCTTTTTATTAACTGCCTATCTGATGAGTATGGAGTATTATAATCCACATTAGTATAATTCCTAGTGAGGCTGAAAGTCTTTTTATATGTGTAATGGGCCACTCATATTTTCTGTTCTGTAAATTGCTTAATCATATCCTTTGCTGATTTTTTTCATTTAGGTTGTTTCTTCCTTCTTGACGTGTAGGAATTCTCTTCTTATGCTGAATACCAGTCCTTGTCAGTTTCATGCATTACAAATAATCTTCCCTAAATCTAATACTTGTCATTTTGCTTTTTGTTTATAGAATCTTCTGAGACATGAAATTTTAAATTTTAATACAGTCACATCAATCTTTATGTGTGTATTCTGTTGTCTTTTCTAAATAGGCCCTCTTTACCCAAGGAAGAATGTTCTTCTATTATTTTTTTAATGACAACTTTAAAGGTTTTCTTTTTTTATATGTAGGTTTTAACCCAACTGAGGTTGATTTTTACACATGGTAAGATATCAAATGTCATGATTGTCTCATTAGAAACAACTACTTGTCCCAGTTCAATTTATTGAAGGTTCTACCTTATCCACTGATTTGTGATGCTTTCTGTCCTACATCAAGTTCCCTTATATATGTGCATCTACTTTTGGATCATTTTATTTCTCTGGTCTATTTGCCTTCTCCTTTGCTAATCCTGCATTCTTAATTATTATAGCTTGTAATAAGTCTATAAATCTAGTAACAAAAATACCTTTTCTTCATTCTTTAAAATGCTAATGTTTTTGGCCTTTGATTCTTTCATCTTTTAGAATCACCTTAAAGATTTTAGTTTACCTTTTAAAAATAATACAAAAGATGTGTTTTTCTTTCTTTCTCCATGATCATTATTTAATTTACTGGCACTTTGTCAGTTTCTCCATCATAATTGTTTATTATGTCTCACACTCTCTTCCTGAATTTTTCTTCTTATTGAAAAACATTTTTCAAAGATTTTACTTATGGTTAGAGATTGGGGAAGAAAGGGAGAAAGAGAGGGAAAGAAACATGCTTTGCCCACGACCCTAAGCGAGGACATGGCTCACAACCCAGGCATGTCCCCTGACTGGAAATCGAGCCAGTGAGGCCTTGCTTCACAGGATGATGCCCAGTCCGCTGAGCTGTGCTAGTCAAGGCAAAAAATATTTTTAATAGTTCTTTTAGCAAGCATCCATGAGTGGTAAAATCTGAACAAACATTTATTGAGGAGTTATTAATATGTTGGTATTGCTGTAAATTCTTCATATACATTAATCCTCACAACACCCTATTCATTCATTGAATAAATATTTATTGAATGCCCACTATGTGTTAGGCACTGTTTAGGCACTTGGGCTATGTCAGTAAACACAGCAGAACATAACCTATACAGTACACATCATTATTACCATTTATAGATAAGGAATCTGAGTCACAGAAAGTTAAATAACATATTTAGCCTTTATATATCTCCTCAGTCTTGAATAAAAGTTTATTCAGGCTTATCATTTTAGGATTACAGTTACCTTCTTTCATCATTTTGAAAGTATTACTTCATTATCTATCAGCCTCTATTATTTTGATAAGAAGTCTACTGTCAGTCTAATTGTCTTCCTCTGCAAGTAATATGTCTTTTCTCTCTGATAGCTCTTGTCCTTTTATCATTTATATTCTGCAATTTCATCACAGTATGTCTAGATAAAAATTTATTTTCATTTATTGTTTGGTATCTTGAGTGAACATTTATTTGAAGATGTATCTTTTTTCATGAACAATCAAGATTCTTAACAATTTTCTCTTCAAATATTGCTTCTCCATCATTTATTCCATTTTTTCTTCTGTAATTCCTATTAAATGAATACAGGCATCTCCCAATTATCAGGAAATATAGTAGTTTAAAAAATATGTCCACAAATTATTCTATACTCTTTTCTCCTAGAGGTGGAACTTAATTCCTCCCTGTTCAAGTATGGGCTGGATTTAGTGATTTACTTCTAACAAACAGAAAGCAGCAAAGAGTGATGGTGTGTTAGGTTATTGTGATGGTTAATACTATGTATCAATCTGACTAGTGACCAGATATTTAGTCCAACATTATTATGGGTATTTCTGTGAGGGTGAGATTAGTATTTAATCAGTATAGCAAGTAAAGTAGATTATTCTCTAATGAGAGTGGGCCTCACTAATCAAAGACCTGAATTTCCAAAAGACCGACTCTCCCCCAGGTAAAGGAGAATTCTTCCTGTTGGATGGCCTTTCTGATTTCAGACTCAAATTGAATATCAGCTCTTGCTGGGTCTCAAGTCTGCAGGCCTTTTTCGAGGAACTGCTGCTTGCTCTCCAGAGTCTCCAGCTTTCTGACTCTCTATATAGGTCTTAGTAGCCTCCATAATCACATAGGCTAATTCCTTCTAATAAAACTACACGTGTAAGCTCCCTCTTTTTTCTGTTTTCCTGGAAAACTCTAATAGAGTTATAAAAGGGCTACAAATCCTCTTGGGCTCCCCCCACCCCCCCATTGCTCATTTGGGAAAAGGAGGCTGTCATGTCAGGAGAACACTCTGGCAGGGCAGGCCCATGACGAGAGAAACAGCAGCATCTGGCCAACAGCTAAAAGAAGAACTCTGCCAATAGACCTGCAAGTGAACTCAGAAGCTGATCCTCAGGTGCAGTCCAGCCCCGAGACCACTGGAGACTCTGCACCCTTGCTGGAAACCATGATAAAACTACTCTGCTCAACCAATGCCAGATTCCAGATCTACAGAAACCGTGTGAGATCATGAACACAGGCTTTTGGGGTTTAAAAATAATTTTTTTTAAAGATTTTATTTCATTATTTTTAAAGAGGCGGGGAAGGGAAAGAGGCAGAGAGGGAGAGAGACATCAATGTATGGTTGCCTTTCACCTGCCTCCAGCTATGGACCTGGCTGGAGACCTGGCTTGCAACCTGGTTATGTGCCCTGGCTGGGGAATCGAACCAGCGACCTTTGGGTTCTCAGGCCGGCTCCTTATCCACCATTCAGGGCATGAACACAGGTTTTTTAAAGCCATTAAGTTTGGGAGTAATAGACAGCAATAGATAAATTAACATAGAAACTATTTCCAGCAGTGCCTGACATTCAAGGCTTTTACAAATTTAAGTACATACCTCAGAGTTCTCTTCCACGTTAGCAGTTCTTCTTGTCTAATTTAGAATTTATCAACTTACTTTTTAATACAGTAGCTATCATTTATTTTCTAGATTTCTAACCACTTCTTTTGCACTACTTATTTTTGCTGTTTAAGCCTATCTGTTGTCCATAAGTTGTTTTATTTTTTAAAATATTTTTCATTGTTCTGTTTTAAAATATGCTTTCATTTACTTCTTTGAATACCAATATCCTGCCCTCCTTCTTTATTCTTCCCTAAGGGTCTTGCAGATTGCCCCCATCCAGAACTGGGAGCTCTACTGAAAGGGCAGTGGTCCAGTTCTGCAGTGCTGTGGGGGATACTGCAGAACTAGGAGGAGGCTTGGCTCAGTTATGATCGTGAGGCACAGCCAGAGCCAGGTCACTGTATAGCTTCTGGTTTATCTACCCAGACCACCCAAATATCCTTTCTCTTACAGTTCCATCCAACCCCTGGAGTCGCCTGGACAGCCTTTCATGCTGAGACATGATTCTTTTGATATAGTTTGAAATGACTTCCCTGTTGAATGGTTTTTCTAATTAAAAATGAATAAGGCAAAAAACACTGTTAAGATTATCGTATTGACCTATCTCGACTGTTCCTTACAGGAGCTATATCTATTGCTTATTGTCTATCTTAAAGATTGTAACTCTAAGGCACAAACAACTCATTGTTGAATTAAGATTCTACACCTTAATATAATTATATATTTAGAAAGCACTTTGTGTAAGGATAGATGCATTCTGGAGAAATTTCTAGTCATAGAAGAGGACTTCATGACATACTATATGTATTCAGGCAAACGTTCTGCAAAAACTCAACCAGTCTGAACATTAAGAATTAAAAGATTCATTTAATAGCAGAGAGAAGTATCCTTTTCATCTCTACTTTTATAAAGAACTAACAGAGAGCAAGAGATCTTTTGTTCAATGATATCACACATCTTTGCTAAATAAGAGGTTTGAGATCAAATGCTGAGGTCAAGAAATGAGGGGACAGAGGTTTGGCTAAAGGAAAAAAGAGGCTGACCTCAGTAACGATGCTGCGAGGACTGTAACAAGGAGTCAAGTAGAGATAAATCAAAGTGCTGACAGGCAGCCCGGAGGTGAGCAAGTGCAAGTGAAGAGTTTCAGGACTGTGCAGCAGGAGCTCAGGATGAGCCAGAGACTGTGGGAACACCCAGGTTTAAAAAACACATCTACGGCCCTGGCTGGTGGCACAGTGTATACGGCACCGGCCTGCAGACCCAAAAGTTCGATTCCCAGCCAGGGCACATAACCAGGTTGCAAGCCAGGTTTCCAGCCAGGCCAGGTCCATGGCTGGACCAAGGCAACTATACGTTGATGTCTCTCTCCCTCTCTGCCTCTCTCCCTTCCTCTCTCTCTAAAAATAATAAATAAAATCTATTTTTAAAAAACACATCTATGAACCAATTTGCAATCTCTTTAAATCCAGTTAACCAGTTTCCTCCAAGAATATCTTTAGAATATTTTTTCACTATGTTGCTAGTATTTAGTACTATTGATGCTCAGGCAAACAGGAGAAACTAAGTCTTCTTTTCCAGATATAAAAGGGCTTCATTTTGGAGAGTAGACTCAATGGTTTAGAGCAGGAGTTGGCAAACTACTGCCCACAGGCCAAATCCAGACACTAGCTGTTTTGTAAATAAAGTTTGCTGGAACACTGTCACACTCATTCTTTGACTTATTGTCTATGGCTATTTTCATACTACAACAGCAGGGCTGAGGAGTTATGACAGAGACCTCACGGCCTACAAGGCCTAAAATACTTCTTTGCTCTTCACAGAGAGTTTGCCACCCCCTACTTAAGAGAACAATTATACTGTAAAGGGTACTTGCAGCACTTCTAGAACACATACATGGATGGATTAAAACTACATTAAGCATTCTAAGAAAAGGCATTCAGATATAAAAGTGAAAATTTTTAGGACTCTCTTATTTAAGACTTAAGATATCTTTTAGGTCCCCAAGTTCACAGATTCTTCTGTGGTAGTTCTTTCAAATTCATTCAAGAGATACATAAGAGTAACTCTATAAAATTAAAGTACAATTTAAAGAGATAGTAACTTTTTTTTTAAAAAGATTTTATTCATTAGTTTTAGAGAGAAGGGCAAGGAGAGAGGAAGAAAGGGAGAGAAACATCAATATGTGGTTGCCTTTCACCTGCCTCCAGCTATGGACCTGGCTGGAGACCTGGCTTGCAACCTGGTTATATGCCCTGGCTGGGAATCAAACCAGTGACCTTTGGGTTCACAGGCCTGTACCTATCCACTGAGCCACCAGCCAGGGCTTAAAAGAGATAGTAGCTTTTATAATGTAAGGCAGCATTCATTTTCAAATGAGTTTGCAATTTTTAAACCAAGGACAACCTTATTTAAACCACTGCAGAAAGAAATTCACTAAGAAATGACTGGTCATTTTAATTTCTTCTATAAAATTATCAAAGCATATCCTAGGTGAATGCTGGTATCTGACAGTAAAATATATGTTTATAAAGAAAGAACCCTTTTGCATTCCACCTAAAATCTTCTTACTAGCTCAATTTGTTAGCTTTAAAATCCAATGGGTAACTATAAATTAAAGATAATAATTATTATTAATGCCTCTACTTGTTACAAGAAAATTTATTAATATGTAAAAGAAGGTATGAATTGAAATTTTCTTTGATAGACTTTTAAGAGATGCTATCAATAAAGTTCATAACATAACCTCCCATCCTCCAGACTACTAAAGTGCTAAGCAAAAAGTTAATAAAATGACAGCTGTTGTTTATTATACTCACATATAACTTTTACATTGACCAAATTTATGGCCTAGGAGTTATATTCTGTACATTTTATAATATCATGAGACAGCATATAATCAACATTTAGAGTAGTATGTTAACTATTCTATATTTATATTATCTCTAAGTAGTTTATAAAGTTTACTCCGTTTTTTGCTTATCTTAAAGAATGCAACTCTTAATTATAACACTCTTAGATGGGATTCCAAATCGGTATTCTCCACTTTAATACATGATTCCTAGAAAGCGTATTAAAGGAACATAAAACAAATTTTATATATTACAGACATACAGCAGCTAAAATGCAGACTAATGGCATCGCCTGATCACAAATATGACACATTTCAAACACATCAGAGCAGCACCTGCATGTAATAAGATGGGTTGTACAAAAATATACACTAAATGAAAATTTATAAATTTGCATAATGAATACCACCAAAGAAATTCTAATAACACAATTACTGAAATTTAAAACACACATATATGTATGAATCTAATTTTTTTACCTCAGTGTTCCAATCTCAATAAACTTGGATAAGGAAAATATAGAATAAAAGTTGATGTATTTGAAATAGTCCTCTATTTAAAATACTTGAAAATATACGTAGAAATAAACATCATCATTCCAGAATATTTTGATTCAATTACTTTACACAGATTTGCTATGAACCAGCCACTACAAATTGCTCCCTTCTATACAGTTTAGACATGCAATGAGTTATAAATTAAATACTGCTATATGATCACAACTTGAAAATAATATTGTCTTTTACAGGTTAAACTTTAAGATCAACATTGTGGTAGAAATGTTAGACTTCTGATTAATCTCCAGAAAAACAAACCATTAAAGAATGTATATCACATAGTAAAGCTCTTACACATGCCTTGGAGGGCAAAAAAAAGGAAACTTCTTTAAACTAACTATAGAAAGTTAAAACTACAGTCTCAGAAATTTGGCTCTATAGTATGAGATTTTAGAATAAAGTTCAAATTATCTGTTAAATTCCATAAATGCATGTGTATAATAGACAAAGTCTGAGACTAAATCACACACATCTTCTATTTACCCTGTAGTCTCACTTCACAACCTATGTTTAGCATTGCGGTGAATCACTCCCATAATAAAATAGAAAAATAATAACATCTTTGCTGTCAGATAACAAAACTGATCAATTTCCATACCAACTCATAATGAATATGGTAGAGATATACTGTCAAAAAGTCATGGCAGTTTGCACACCAGCTGGACTTAGCAGTAACCTTATTGATTATACAAAGAAAGTATGTTTCAGTCACAGAGGCAAGGGTCAAAGGCAATCATGGAAGCATGTAATAGGAGTCTCAGGCATGTATTTGTTGATGCTGTTCATCTAAATGATGCCCAGCTAAGAGAGGACACTTGTCCAAAAACCTTATCTATCTTCTTCCAAAAGCACTTTTCTCCCTAATATGGTGTCAACCTGTTCTGTGCTGATGCCCTTAAGCATTTGTCACACAATTCTCGGTGTTCTCATTCTAAACTCACCAAGTAAGTCTTACTACTATAATTTGGTTTCCCTTGTGACATGCCAACAGTGAAAGAATATGGTAATCAGCTGTTATTTCCAAGTGGATTTTTCTTTTTTAAGGTTTTAAAAACCTGTTATTCTATTACAGTTGTCCCAATATTTTCCCCTTTGCCCTCCTCCACCCATCCTATCCCCCACTGCCAGTCAATTCACACACTATTGCCATGTCTATAGGTTATTCATACATGTTCTTTAGTCCCTTCTTTCCATCGTTATCCAAGTAGATTTCTTATAACCTGGTTTACTGGTCATTGTCATAAATGTGGATGCTAATGAGTTTGATCCCCACCCCGCCAAGAACTGATCCTCTGCCCCGGCTACACTGATAAGTCAGACTTCTTGACCCTGACTGAAGCACAGTCCATTCCTCAGATCACACTCACCCAACCCCATCAAAAGCCTCATATTCCTATTGGAACTTCTACAAAGCCACTCAGAATAAAAAGAAGTAAAGATAATATTCTTGCCTGGAAACATATAACTTTTTAAAAGTTTGTTCATTTTAGTATATGATAATAAGTTAAATAGAAGTTCTTAACTCTTGATTCTGTTTAAGAACAAAATAATTAATATCCCTTTGTTTTATATGTTATTCCAATTAACCTGTTTGAAATACACTGCATTTTAGGTGACAAAATGACAGCCTGTATTAGTCAATTTAGGTGACTAAAGTGGGTTGTTCCTATTTCAATTTCTCCTCATGGTCTTGCTTAGTTATCAGTACTGGCTCTGTTAAGTGAAACACCATCCCTTTTATTTGCCATACAGTTTGATCTCATAGTCTGTGTTTGTTAGCTGCACTGGCTCTATGGAAAGGCCATCCCCGCTTCTATTTATAATATACAATAATGTGTTCTTCAAATCAAATAAAAATGCAGTTAAGAAAACCACTATATCTATGCATCATAAAGTAAACTCATGGCACTAAACCACATCATACTTTTTTCAGAAGACAGTTTACGTACTGTTCGTAGGACCAGATGCAGGGCCTACGTAGGAACACAAGCAGGGTGGTGTCATTTTTACTTGTATTTTCATTCTGCCAAATAAACTGGCACAGAAAAAGGAAAATAGGGGGAGAGTGTTGATATGCAACAGAAGTAAAGATCAACTACTTTCGCTGTTTTCTGATTCATGAATGAAGGCAGCAGGGTCCTTCAAACTGTTGTTGTCCCAGCCCAGTAGGCCAAGTAAACAGCTGCTGAACCACACATGGATTACTGTCATATACGAGTCCCCAACAATACCTATAATCAGTTTTTTCATTTCTTCAGATTCTTTCAATTTATGCTCTATCATTCTTGAAGTGAGGCAATCAAAATTGGATGCAGGTGTTCCATTTATAACCCCAACTTTTAAAAACCACTATTGGTTTTCTTGTGGGCTGCTAAACAACAGAATGACATTCTCACGCAGCTACCTGTCATGCCGCATTTCACCCCTACACCAGGTGTTTTTTTTTTGCCAAAGAAAAAGTAAACAGGCTCAAATTTCAAACACTAATCCAGGTTGTTTTAGTAAAAGCACAGGACTTCACTTAAAGATGTGTTTTATTCAAAATGTTAAAAAGTTATCCTGGTTCTGGCTGGGGGTACAATGGATAAGGCGCCAGCCTGCAAACCCAAAGCCTGCTGGTTTGATTCCCAGTCAGGTCACATAACCAGGTTGCAAGCCAGGTCTCCAACCAGGTCTGTAGCTGGAGGCAGGTGAAAGGCAACAAACATTGATGTTTCTCTTTCTCTCTGCCTCTCTCCCTTCCCCTCTCTCTAAAAATAATAAACAAAATCTTTAAAATTAAAAAATTATTCTTATGCCATCCTTTACAGGTTGTAGGAAGGGAACCCCCACAAAAAACCATGAATGATCTTCAAGGTTGAAGCCTTGTGGTACAGGCTTCCCTGCTAGGTGAGTGTCCTAGGAACCCATCTGCATCAGTGCACCAGCTGGCATTGTTGTAATTCAGCATTAGCGAATTTTTTTTGACCACTTTTTTAACACGCTTGCCCACTTCATGACAGGTGATTTATAAGCGCACCTGCCCACACCACACTGGGTGTTCAGCAGTTTTGACCAAAGGCATGGTCCCCATGCCACCCTAACTATTCATTCAATCTTGCCCTGGGGGACTTTTTTTTGTTTCCCTGGACAAGATGAAACAAAAAATGGCAGAAGCACTAAAAGCTATCAAAATCGACAAGTACAAAAACTGTTTTGAACAGTGGGAAAAAAAGTCACAATAGGTGTATTGAGCCAAATAGGGAGTACTTTGAGGGTGAATGAAGTTTAAGTATGTAAGAAAATACACCATTTCTTATAAATAAATTCTGTTTTGAAGGTCCCCCCTTATAGGACTTTGTTTGCTCTCTGCTAGAACAAAGTGCCACAGGCTAAGTAGCTTAAACAACAGAAATTAATTTTTTCATAATTCTGCAGTCTAAAAGTCTGAAATCAAGGTGCCAGCAGGGTTAGTTTCTTTGAAGGCCTCACTTCTTAGCTTGAAACTGGCCATTTTCTTTTTTCCAGTGTCTGCAGCCTAATCACCTGTTCTTATTAAAGACGCCAGGGATTTTGGACTAGGGCCTACCCTAACAACCTCACTTAACCCTAATTACCTCTTTAAAAACCCTACCTCCAATATATTATGAGGTAGTAGGAATTAAAACGTCAACATAGGAATTTTGGGGTGACACAATTCAGCATGTAGCACAAGTATTTAAAAGTATTTTGCAGACATATGCCCCTATTGGCGTAAAGGAGAATTGTATCTTCTACTTATTTTCAAATGGATTAGGGGGAAAAATGTATAGCAGGGGAATCTACTATTTAATGTAATGCTTTGCATAAAACATTATTTTACTTTTTTAAGTTATTTCAAAATAAAAGTTTTTCTTATAAGTATTTAAAAGTCTCTTTAATGAATTTAATTTTTACAGCACTCTTCTCACAAAAATACATCATTATGTGTGGCTAAAGCAGTGCTTGCAATAAACATTTATCATATATGGTAAGAATCTTATAATAGAAAAGGACCAAAGGAATTGAAACAAAGTTCTTCCAATCATTATATATTGAGTATCTAACTCTACTATAATTCCTTATCTTTTCTTAGAAGAAACTAAGTACGATTAAAGTTTCTTTGTTTGTTTTAAGTTCCCATATTCTGCCGAAAGTGTTGCCTACAGAACCCTAAAAGATCCCCCAAATTCAATAAAAATGAAACTACCCAATTTACCAACCTATTTCACTATTCTGGGATCACGCAGTAAACATGGCATAAATCTCAACTCTAGGGTCATTTCTTCTGAAAAGGTTTCCCAACTCGAACTATTCTCCAACCAAGAACAAACATGCGACACTGTTAGCATGCACTGGTCTTCTTGTAAAGACAGTCACTCTATCTCTCTTTAATGTAGTAGTACCTTGTTCTTTATTAAGCATATATCTACAGCTCTGTGTCTACTGAAATTCTATAAATGTATTCCACTAAATCTGCAAACAACTCATTTAGTGATTATATTCTGTTTTGGTTGATGTTATAAGACAGTTATTTCTCTGACAATGATTTTTCATCACAATCTTACATACATCTAAAGAAAGATAAAGATCTCGGCCCTGGCTGGTAGCACAGTGGATAAGGTGCCGACCTGTGAACCCAAAGGTTGCTGGTTCAATTCCCAGCCAGGGCACATAACGAGGTTGCAAGCCAGGTCTCCAGCTAGATCCGTAGCTGGAGGCAGGTGAAAGGCAACCATACATTGATGTCTCTCTCTCTCTCTCTGCCTCTCTCCTTTCCTCTCTGGAAATAATAAATAAAATCTAAAAAAAAAAAAAAAAAAAAAAAAAAAAAAAAAAAAAAAAAAAAAAAAAAAAAAAAATAAA
>PVIW01006895.1:0-80287 GCA_004026585.1 Noctilio leporinus | reverse complement strand
CACAGGAACTGGTGTAATTCAGGGGCAGGTGATCCAGGGAAGACAATAGTTCTGTTGTAGAATTTCATGTGTGGCTCCTAGAAAAGGAGGTTATCTCTCTTCTTTTTGGATCGTGGATATTAAGGAAATGACTTTTGGCTGACACTGGCCTCCCCTTTATGAAAGAGGGGCAGCCTAAAAGGAAGGCCAGGAAGCAAAAATAGTCCAGAGATGGAGGCAAGGAGCTCTTATAACAGAAGCTGGGGCTTTGCATCCAACTATGCCGAAAGTGATGTTAAGGTTTTGAGGCTGCTACGTCACTGAATCAGTGCAAATGAAACATTCCTTCTCCAAGAAATCAAACACAATTTATATTAGAATTAACAGGACAGATTGAATAAAAGAAAAGCTTTATCCTAAACTTTCCTGATAGACATTTTCTTCCCAGGCTCCATGTTGTTGATTTTAACAGTCCCATCATGGCCTTCATAACATTCACAAAGGATGAACAGTGTGTGCAATTTGATTGAGGAGTCAAGTTTGAAAATAACAATCTTTGTGCTTTAGAACAATTCTTAAACCACATTAATTATGCTCCTTGCTCATAACCAGTTAAATTTTTCTTCTAAAAATAACTTAAGAGCAAGAGAATCATCTACTTTATACATATTCAAAGCTCATCCATTCTCTCCAGGGTTCCATGGTCAGACCAAACAGGTGTAAGAAAAATGTATGTTTACTATTTTGGTTTCTGTGCTTTAATGACCAGAGGAAATCCTTTGTTTTCATCTTGGTTTCAACATAGTACTTATCAATATCCTTTTCTTCCTCTGAATCTTGATCTGGCATCCAACATTGATCTTTTACATTCAAAAAATGAGTATTTTAAAGCTTTGCAGTTTCCTTCCTTCAGACATTGCCGAGGGGATTTTCCTTCCTGGAGCACACAGTCGGACTGCAACAGACACGCGCCCAGGTCCTCCTTCACGCCAGCGCAGGCGCCGCCCTCAGGCTTGTCCTCGTAATACCGAGGCATAGCTGACCCTCCCGCTCGCCACGGCCAGGACAGCTTTCACCCCCTTCCACCGCGACCAGATTAAGCAAGATGAACACCCGCTGCGAAAGGACCTGAAACCAATTTTTAAAAAATTGTACTTATTTAGTTCTAGAGAGAGGAGAAAGGAGGGAGAAGGTGAGGGAGAGAAACATCAATGCAAGAAAGAAACTCCAGTTTGTTGCCTCTCACTTGCCCCCTACCAGGGGCCTGGCCCACACAACCAAGGCACGTGCCCTGATCAGGAATCTAAATGGCGACTTTTCACTTTAGGGTGCTATGCTAAACCAACTGAGCCACACTGGTCAGAACTATAACAGATTCTTGAGGCTCCAGAGATCACAGTTGGAAAATGTATACTATGTTGCAGTCATAGAAGTATATGCAGATAATTGTCCCTCTGTCCAAGAACAGACAGAATTTCTTGTAGTCCTTTGAAAAGCAGTAGAAAGAACAGCAGTGGTTCAGGGCCTGAGCTCTGGCGGCAGCAGCAGCACCACTTTCTACCTCCAGCAGCAACATGAAGATGAAATAAGTGAACCTTCAGAGACCCTTTAGAATCTTGCCTGGGGCACGGTGACAGGTGCATGTGAGAGTTACTAGAGTTACTATTATAAGACTTTGTGGAGAAGACTTTCCATTTCGACTCCTTTCCACACTGTGTTCATACTTAGCTCTTGCCAGTTGCCCAATATCTATCTAGTTGAGAGTCAAGAGCGAGTGCTCTGTGACAACTTGGAGCCCTTCTGTTTGATTATATTTACTAAGAGAAATACTTAATCTAGCTTTCTTTTTCGCAACGGGTTTGCCGCCAGAACACAGGTGTCGTGAAAACCACCCCTAAATCAAGCCAAAATGGGAAAGGAAAAGACTCACACCAACATTGTGATCATTGGACATGTAGATTCCGGCAAGTCAACCACTACCAGCCATCTGATCTACAAATGTGGTGGGATCGACAAAAGAACCATCGAAAAATTTGAGAAGGAGGCTGTGGAGATGGGCAAGGGCTCCTTCAAGTACGCCTGGGTCTTGGATAAACTGAAAGCCGAACGTGAGCGTGGTATCACCATCGATATCTCCCTGTGGAAATTCGAGACCAGCAAGTATTACGTGACCATCATTGATGCCCCAGGACACGGGGACGTCATCAAAAACATGATTACAAGCACATCTCAGGCCGACTGTGCTGTCCTGATTGTCGCTGCTGGTGTTGGTGAATTTGAAGCCGGCACCTCCAAGAATGGGCAGACCCTTCTGGCCTACACACTGGGTGTGAAACAACTGATTGTTGGTGTTAACAAAATGGTTCCACTGAGCCACCCTACATCCAGAAGAGATATGAGGAAATTGTTAAAGAAGTCAGCACCTACATTAAGAAAATTGGCTACAACCCTGACACAGTAGCATTTGTGCCGATTTCTGGTTGGAATGGTGACAACATGCTGGAGCCAAGTGCTAATATGCCTTGGTTCAAGGGATGGAAAGTCACCTGTAAAGATGGCAATGCCAGTGGAACCACACTTCTGGAAGCTCGGGATTGTATCCTCCCACCAACTCGTCCAACTGACAAGCCCCTGCGTCTGCCCCTCCAGGATGTCTACAAAATTGGTGGCATTGGTACTGTCCCTGTGGGCCGAGTGGAGACTGGTGTTCTCAAACCTGGCATGGTGGTCACCTTTGCTCCAGTCAATGTTACAACTGAGGTCAAGTCTGTTGAAAAGCACCATGAAGCTTTGAGTGAAGCTCTTCCTGGAGACAATGTGGGCTTCAACGTCAAGAACGTGTCTGTTAAAGATGTTCGTCGTGGCAATGTGGCTGGTGACAGCAAAAATGACCCACCAATGGAAGCAGCTGGCTTCACAGCTCAGGTGATTATCCTGAACCATCCAGGCCAGATCAGTGCCGGTTATGCACCAGTTTAGGATTGTCACACAGCTCATATCGCTTGCAAATTTGCTGAGCTGAAGGAGAAGATTGATCGTCATTCTGGAAAAAAGCTGGAAGATAGTCCAAAGTTTCTGAAATCTGGTGATGCTGCCATTGTAGATATGGTTCCTGGCAAGCCCATGTGTGTTGGGAGCTTCTCTGACTATCCTCCTCTGGGCCGCTTTGCTGTCTGTGACATGAGGCAGACAGTTGCTGTGGGTGTCGTCAAAGCAGTGGACAAGAAGGCATCCAGAGCTGGGAAAGTCACTAAGTCTGCCCAGAAAACTCAGAAGGCTAATAAATGAATATTATCCCCAATACCTGCTACCCCAGTCTTAATCGGTGGTGGAAGAACGGTCTCAGAACTCTTTATCTCAATTGGCCATTTAAGTGTAATAGTAAAGGACTGGTTAATGATTACACTGCATCGTAAAACCTTCAGAAGGAAAGGAGAATTTTGTGGACCATTTGTTTTCTTTTGTGTGTGTGTGGCAGTTTTTAAGTTACTAGTTTTTAAAATCAGTACTTTTTAATAGAAACAACTTGACCAAAATCTGTCACAGAACTTTGAGACCCATTAAAACAAAGTTTAATGAGAAATCTGTGTGTTCTTTTGGTCAACACTGTAACTTTTTTTATATTACTTAGGTTAAAAGACTTAAAAATAGTCCATAACCTACTTCTGGTGTTACATCTGCTGATAATTTAGAATTGGGTAATTCTGTTAGTGTTTTTTTCTGGGTAGGGTCTTTTTCACTTTGTCCTAAGGGGAGGAATCTGTTTAAATACATAGTGAAAACTATTGGGAGGCGCTCCTGTGGAACACTAAATAGGTTAGGACAAATAAGCAAAGTAACTTGTTTATGTGTAACCTACTTTATAAAGGCCAAATTTTATATTAAAGTCCATGTGTTACATACACAAACTTTGTAGTTAATATTAAGTTTGTCAAATTTTAGTTTCATTTTTACTGAAATGTGAATTCACGTTTATAAGTGCTGATAACCTAAAATGAGGCTTAAATAGTATTGAGCACGGTCTTTCTGCATTTAATTGTATCTAGATTCTAGGAAAAATAAACGATGCTGGAAGTTAAAAAAAAAAAAAGAAATACTCTATTTGAAGTTCAGCTTTTGGCTAGCTGGATCCATGTAATTTTAGTGATTCCCCTTTCTCCAATTAGCAAAATTAAGTTTGTATAACTTAGAAGTATATTTTAAGTGTTCTTCTGTGAACTTACAGATATTTCTCATTACTTTGATTCCCTCCACGTCATCTGTGAATAGTCACCTATAGAACAGTCACTCTCACTACTTGTTTCATCTTAAAGTTCTCATGGGAGGCTTCTGGGACTAAGTTTGTTCCAATATCCAGGGCTTTGTTGTGGCTCTTCCCAGTTTGCAATGTCCTTTTTCCTCTTCCCCAATATTTTCCCTCCTTCATTTTCAAGCCAGACCCCAAACCTCTGGGATCTTACTGTTTTTATTCTTCTGTCTGTTTCCTGATGTTTACCTATATAAATTTTACATTGTTAATTTGTCTTTATGAATTGTTGCTTTAAAATGCTTATTTGTGCCTATTTTCTGTTAGTTTGTAACAATAAAGCACATGAACCTGAATCTTTTGTACTTTATCCTACAATATAACTAGATATCCTTTCTTGATTACTTCATTTTTTATTACTATTTTTGCTGAATCGCCTAATATTTTCAATCTTGTAACCTAGACTTTCTAGTTAGTCTCTTTGTAGTTAATAATGTAGTAATAATGTAGTTAATAATATCTTCTTGTAGCTCATATCCTCAATATCTTTTGACACCTATTTTTACTTCTGTTTCCCATTTATTTATATGTCATACCAGTGAAATTAAAAAGCTGAAATGTTTCTCAGAGAATACAAAGAGAAAAAATAGTGCTATACTCCAGGTAGAATTGAGCCTGACAGTGTATTTTATCATACTTTCTCATGTACCATTCATTACTTTCTCTCTCTATTGGACTGTAAGACCATATCCTATAGTTTTATTAATCTTTGGCACTAGGCACATTGCCTGCAACATAGTAAGTGCTTAATGAATGTTTACAGAAGAAATGAAAGATTGAGCAAAGAGCCCTGGCTGGTGGCACAGTGGATAAGGTGCTGGCCTGCAAACTCAGGGGTTGCTGTTTCGATTCCCCAGCCGGGGCGTGTAGCCTGCAGGCCAGGTCTCCAGCCAGGCCCTTGGCTAGAGGCGGGTGAAGGGCAGCCATACATTGATGTTTCTCTCCCTCTCTGTCTCTCTCCTTTCCTTTCTCTCTGGAAATAATAAATAAAATCTTTAAAAAAAAAAAAAAGATTGAGCAAAGAGATTTACCCATAAAATAGTAATATTTACCTTACTTCCTTTGTTTTCCAAAATCCTACTTTAGACTAGTGATTTTTCAACTGGTGTGTCACAAGAAGCATGTTGGTGTGCCACAAGAAATTTTAAAAGGTACAATACCTAACAATTTAGTCAGTGCACTGACCTCTTTTTCCTTAGGTTGTCAAATAAAAAAATGACAACAACCAACATAATAGCTATCTGCTGTGAATAAATCAAAATTATACTATTTTGTAACAGCTAAGATATATTAAACCACTTTTTGTATCTGTGAGCAGCACTGTGCCAAGTCGTACGTTAGCATATTTTGTCTACTTAATTTTTTATTGTTTATTCTATTACTGTTTTTTTTTTCCTTTTGCCACCTTCCACCCAAGCCCACAGTCAATCCTCTTTTCGTTCTCCATGTCCATGAGTCATGTTCTTTGACTAATCCCTTCCTTTTCCTTCCACCATTCCCCTCTTCCCACTCCCCTCCTACAACTATGAGCATGTTCCATGTTTCCCTGTCTCTGGTTCTATTTTTCTTGTTAGTTTATTTTGTTCATTAGGTTCCAGTTATAAATGAGGTCATATGGTATTCATCTTTTGCCAACTGGCTTATTTCACTTAGCATAATAGTCTCCAGTTACATCCATGCTGCCGCGAAAGGTAGTTCCTTCCTTCTTTCTTTTTGCTGCATGGTATTCCATTGTGTAAGTGTTTCAATCCACTTATTTACTGAAGGACACTTAGACTGTTCCCAGCTCTTGGCTATTGTAAATAAAGATGCTATGAACATAGGGGTGCATAGGTTCTTTTGAATTGGTGTTTTAGGATTCTTAGGGTATGTTCCCAGTGATGGAATCACTTGGTTATAAGGAAGCTCCATTTTGAATTTTTTTAAAGAAAATTCTATACTGTTTTTCATAGTGGCTGCATAGTCTGCATTCCTGACTAACAGTGCATTAGGGTTCCCTTCTCTCCACATCCTCACCAGCACTATTTGTGATTTATTAATGATAGCCATGTTGGGAACTGAACTGTGAATCAATATCTCATTGTGGTTTTAATTTGCATCTCTCTGAGGGCTAGGGATATTGAGTATGTTTTCATATGTCTATGGGCCATCTGTATGTCCTCCGTGAAGAAATGTCTGCTCAGGTCTTTTGCCCAGTTTTTAATTGGGTTGTTTGTCTTTCTGGTGTTGAGTCATATGAGTTTATATATTATGGAGATTAAATCCTTGTCAGATGTATCATTATACATATTTTTGTCAAATCAGCAAAAAATGCATTTTGTGGTGTGCCGTAGAATTTTAGTAATTAGTTTGTGTGTGCCATGAGATGAAAAAGGTTGAGACTTGTTGCTTTAGACTAGATCTTTAAGATGTGGGTCCTGGAAGCTGGCTGGTGTGATTAATATCGCAGATCTATCACTTAGTAGCTGGTCATGGAGATCAAATTATTTCTCTGAAACTAGTTTCCTCATATATAAAATCTTATAGGTTTGCTAGGATTTTAATACTTAGACTAGTACTCAGTATATAGTAAACACTTGAGAAATTTCACTATTACATTTAAATGATATTTAAATGTATTGATATTTACTTATACTAGAAGTCAAGGAAAATAGCTGTCATTGTTGTCATCACTTGCATTTATTGAGTACTTAGGATTTAAGTTTTTGATCTATTTTGAATTTATTCTTGTGTGTGGTGTAAGAAGATGGTCTAGTTTTATTTTTCTGCATATGTCTGTCCCACTTTCCCAACACCATTTATTGAATGAACTATCTTTAGCTCATTGTACATGCTTGCTTCCTTTCCTTTCACCTTTGTTCAACCAGTGCCCACCTCCCCCATCCCCTCTTACAGATGTCACTCTGTTCTATGTTTCTATGCCTCTGGTTCTATTTTGCTTGTTAGTTTATTTTGTTCATGAGATTCCACTTATAAGTGAGGTCACAAGGAATGGTCAATTAATATTTGATAAAGGAGGCAAGAGCATACAATGGAGTAAAGATAGCTTCTTCAATAAATGGTGTTGGGAGAACTGGACAGGGACCTGCACAAAAATGAAAGTAGGCCACCATCTCTCACCATATACTAGAATAAACTCAAAATTGATAAAAGACTTAAATATAAGTTGCAATACCATATAAAATCCTGGAAGGAAACATAGGCAGTAAAATTTCAGATATCTTGCATAACATTATTTTTGCCAATATATCTCCTAGGGCAAAGAAAACAAAGGGAAAAAACTAAACAAATGGGATTACATAAAATCAAAAAGCTTCTGCACAGCTAAAGAAACCATCATCAAAAATAAAAATAAATATAGGAGAACATCTTTGCTGATAATACACGAAACAAAGGCTTAATTTCCAAAACATCTTTTCTTTAAAGATTTTATTTATTTATTTTTAGAAAGGGGAATGGAGGGAGAGAAACATGACGTGTGAGAGAAACATGGATCTGAGGCCTCTCGCACATGCTTAACTAGGGCCTGGCCTGCAACCCAGGTATGTGCCCTGTCCAGGAATCAAACTGGCCACCTTTATAGTTTTCAGGCCAGCACTCAATCACTGAGTCATATGGGCCAAGAGTATTCCCAAAACACTGTAATCATTTTTAAGTGTATAGCTCAGGGTCATTAAATACATTCATGTTGTCCTGTATCCATCACCACCATCCATCACTAGAACTCTTCATTTCCCCAAACTGAAACTCTGTAACTGTTAAACATAGTTATATTCTCCCCATTTTCTTTTTATTCCAGCACCTGGCAACCATCATTCTACTCTGTCTCTATAAATTTGACTACCCCAGTTATCTCATTATATAATGGGAATAATAGAGTATTTATCTTTTGTGTCTGGCTTACTACACTTGGTATAGTGTTTTCGAAGTTCATCCATGTCATAGCATGTGTCAGAATTCATTCTTTTTTAAGGCTGAATACAATTTATTTTTCTTACTTTAACTGTTATAGAACATTTCTTTTCTATTGTATGTTTGGATGTTTCCCCTGTTTTTAGCAACTATAATGAAAGTTGGACTCTGTATTTAAATGCACTGGGATTTTTTGAAACTTGAAATAATAGAAGTTGGGAGAATAACACACCTAGTATCTAGGTGGTCTCATTAAAAACATATTTTTGCTTTTATCAGAAATACATATATTTTAAAGACACATATAAGATTTTGTTTTAGAAACAAAAGAGATTTGTTTAAATGTGTGGCTTTGTTGTTGTATTTTGACAATGATTACCACATCATCTTAGTCAATATATTCACTGACCATAAGAGGAGAAAAATGTACATTTCCTTGATAATATCAAGAGTGAGTTGGCAAGTGATCTCTGAGCTTTGGGATTTGCTGAAAGGAGATATGAAAGATGTTTTAACCTGCCAAGACTTGCGTTTAAGCCCTTAAAACTGTTTCTTTTCCAACAATTGCTAAGATTATTAAATTGCAAAACTGGATAAGGAAGCTTCTGGCATGTATTTTATTTCAGACAGCAAGCTATTAAAATAGCAAGAAAAACATCAGGTAAGTAAAGGGCAAAATTACATATAATCTTGGTATTTTTTAAATTATATTTTTCAGTATAAATGAGGTCACTGATAAGATGCCTAGGAACTTCTCTCCTTCTTAAAAAAAATTCTAACTATAAATTGGATTTTATTTTATTATCCCAGGTGGCAGAAACATTTTTTGCATTCATTATTTATACCCAGCCTACTACAAAAATTATTTGAGGCAACTAAGAGAATATTAAAGAATGCAATTTAAGAAATCTGAATATAAATTTACCAGCTTGTCTTATATTGTTCAGGTACTGACCTTTTTACTGATTAACAGAAACCTTCACAAAGAACAATAATGACTGTTAGGAAATATTTCAGCAGCTTCTTCAATGGTGTGGCTGTTTCTTGTCTATGTAGGATTGGTCAATTCAGCCCTCTCTTGTAGATAGGGTTTCTTGGCCTGTAAAAACAGTAACCATATGCTCTAGATTTTCTGGAGCATATTCATTCCTGTTGTTAGACCATGTGTCAAACCATGTGTCCTGATATTTTTATGAAAAATGTGGTCACCTGTTTCATAATTTTTAGTATTTCTCTAATGGACTTGTCCTTCAAGGTATACAGAGGCCTCTGTGCCTGTATTGGGCTAGTTGTCCTACCCATTCTGTGAGCATCAACTGATGTCTTTACATCTCTATAGAGTCCAACCTGCCTCTCCAATCATCTTAGAAACTTCCCTTTTCCAATCTTCTACTCAATCTACAGATCGTTACAATCTACCTAGAATTGTACATGGTCTCATATTATTTTTATTGTTATATTCCCATTAGACTTGGCTCTTCACTTAAATTCACAGTCTGGAGGAAAGGAACATCATTTGAATTTCTTTTGTAACATAACCTCCACAAATGGCTCACTCAGTGCTGGGCACATGAAAAAGGAGAGAGGGGGGGGAGGGGAAAGGGGAGGGGAAGGGGGAGGGGAAGGGAAACATATTTTGGTTAGGTCAAAAGCCCCTTTGAAAATTGTTACCCAGCACCCTACCCAAGGAGACCACTCCTAGACTAGATCAGGTAAGGAAGGGTTTGTTTATTAAACCAGGGAAGGGGGAAAGGTGAGGGGAAAGGGAAATGCCAACCTGGAGCCCAAGTCAGAGCTACTGGAGATCTTCCTTATGGCTGTAATCTGTTGGGGGTTTTATATCCCTGCCTTTGCTGGTTTGTTGAGGCTAGTTGAGGTATGCAAATTTTGGGTTTAGTGACAGAGACTTTGTTTCAATGTCATCCACTAAATCTGTAAACCAAGTAAATTTCAAGTGCAAAGCCTGCAAAACCTGCTGGAGCTTAGGCTCTTTCAACTGCAAACATCTCCAGCCTGTGCAGACATTCTCCTTACAAAAAAGTCTCTACCTGAACCCTGCAATGAACATATTAAACCCACATCACATTCTTTCCAGAATTCAAATGTAGATTTTTAGCAACAAATTTCTATTCTAAGGCATTTGATAATAAATAATTATACATATTTAGGGGAGGAAGTAGAAACCCAGACCTTTGTTTCTCAGATGTGCTAAGTGCAAAGTAAGTTTTATGACTATTATTTGTCTAATCATAGTTATCTAACTTTTAAAAAATTATAGTTACCTAACATAAAATTATAGAATTCTGTATTTTTTTTAGGCTTCTCTTACTTTTGTCCCCTCTTACTCTCCAAACGTTAGCTCCATGGAAGTTGCTTACAAAGGAAAACACTTGCTCGGTGATTACTATCAAATCTATATCTCTTACCTGCACTCTAGACAGTGTTTCACAAGCAGGCTGATGGTCTAAGACATGGGGTTGGGGTGAGGGAATCAGAGGTTTGTGGAGACTTGGGCAACATCAGGAATCAGGGAACCTTTTCGAAATATTCATAGCAGATCAGATGAAGTAGGTTTGGGTGGGGTTTGGGCATATGGTTCTAATTTCAAAGAACCATAGTTCCAAACCAGACCTTGTAGTACCAATTTCTTACGGCACATCTTTAAGGACTCATATCAGCATACCTCTGTCACACTACCTACTCTCCTACTCCTCCATTCCTTTTATCCAAGGAATTAAGAATGGTTAGGAGAATTTAATTTGCCATATTTATGCATTTAAGTATTAGATTTATAAGTTTTTTAAGTACTTGGGGAAGTATTCATTAAATTATACATTAATTCTGCAGGCATTTGAAATATTTAAAATAAAAATCAACTCTTAAATTTATCTAGAAGGATATTTCAGTGGCTGGCAAGTGTGGGGGTCTAAACCCCAAGCTGGGCTCCCCGGCTTACAGCACCAGAACCAGAAAGGAATCCAGATAACACCCAGCTGTGAAAAGCAGTGGGGCTTCTGTCTGCCAGGGAAAGATGACCAGAGACTCAGAGAGCCTCTTAAAAGGCCAACACAAAAAATTTCTATTTATGGCCACTGAACTGGGCCTCCAGCAGAGAAAGGGCAGAGTGGACTAGAGACATTTATGAAAAGTTGGGAGTTGGTGGCTCTGGGGAGAGAACCAATAGCCTCCAGATCCCTGTGCTGAGTCATCTTTCTCAGGCAGAGTTCTCCTCTCTAAATGGCTTCAACCTGAGGGGAAGCATTAGCCCTGCCCACAGGAATTACTCTGCTCTACCCTGTGGAATTTAAGTCAGGCTGCTGAATGCAGTCTGAGGCTATATCACTGATTAGTTTAATAACTAAGATGGCTCTTTGGGAGCATTATGAGACTTCAGCTGACCCTCTCAGGGGCTCAAGCTCATAAAATACAGCAGTAGTGTGCAGTTTGGTTCTTTCTGCACACAAAGAAACCCAGCAGAGGGAGCCACATGCTGTGGATTGCTGATAGCGCCAAACAGTTGATGAGGGCCAGTCACAAGCACTATCTGACAAAGGTCTACAATCAGACTCTTTGAAGATCTACTTAATACATTGAAACAACTACAAAGGAGCAGCCAAAAAGGGAAGGCAAAAACAGACCCCCAAATGAAAGAACAGGAGAGTTCTCCAGAATAAGAGCTAGATGAACTGGAGACAAGGAATTTATTAGATGGGGAGTTTAGAGTAATGATTATAAGGATACTAAACAGCATGAAAAAAGACAGAAACTGTGAAAAAAAGCATAGAACTCATAAAAAATAATCAGTCAGAAATAAAGAATGCAATATCTAAAAGAAATAATACATTGGAAGAAATAAGCAGTAGGTTAGATGAAACACAGAATCAAATGAGTGATTTGGAAGACAAGGTAAAAAACAAACAAACAAACAAAAACACCCAGACAGAGCAGCAAAAAGAAAAATAATTTTTTAAAATGAGGAGAACTTAAGAAACATTTTGGACAACATGAAGCTCAACATTAGCATCATGGGAATACCAGAAGGAGAAGAGAAGGAACAAGGGATCAAGAACCTATTTGAAGATATAATGACTATAAACTTTCCAAACCTAGTGAAAAAGACACGCAAGTCCAGGAAGTTCCGAAAGTCCCAAACAAGTTGGACTCAAAGAGGGCTACACTGAGACACACCATAATTAAAATGACAAAGCCTAAAGACGAGGAGTGATTCCCAAAGGCTGCAAAAGAAAAGCAGGTAGTTACATACAAGGGCTCTCTTATTTGACTGTCATCTGATTTGTCAACAGAAACATTTCAGGCCAGAATGGAGTGGTGTGAAATATTCAAGGTGATGAAAAATAAGGACATACAACCAAGGCTACTTTACCCAGCATGACTATCATTTAAAATCAAAGGAGAAATAAGGAGCTTCCCAGACAAGAAAAAGCTAAAGGAGTTTGTTGACATTAAACCAGTAATGAAACAAATGTTAAAGGGCTTGCTTTAAGAAGAAGAAAAAGAGAAAGAAAGTAACAGAGGAAAATAGTCTAATAATATGTATTTATCAATAATCACCTTAAATATAAATGGCTAATGGCTCCAACCAAAAGATATAGGGTAGCTGAATGGATACGAAAATAAGAACCATATACATACTGCCTCCAAGCGACCCATCTCAGATAGAAAAATACACATAGCCTAAAAGGAGTAGAAAGGATATTTCATGTAAATGGAAAGGAAAGGAAAGAAGGTGAAGTAGCAGTACTTATATCTGACAAAATGAACTTGAAAACCAAGGCTTTAGTAAGAGACAAAGAATAATGCTATGTAATGATAAAGAGGACAGTCCAACAATTGGATATAACATTAGTAAACATTTATGTACCCAATATAGGAGCAGCTAAATATGTGAAGCAAATCTTGATGGACATAAAGGGAGAGAGTGACAGAAATACAGTCATAGTTGGGGACCTTAACACTGCATTAACTTCAATGGATAGATTATTTATTTATTTATGTATTTATTTATTTACTTAAGGCAGAGGGGAAGAGAGGGGAAAAGAGAGAGAAACATCAATGTGTGGTTGCCTCTCTTGCACCCCCAACAGGCAGCCTGGTTCACAACCCAGGAATGTGCCCTGATTGAGGAGCAAACAGGTAACCCTTCAGTTCTCAGGTCAGCACCAATTCGCTGAGCCACACCAGCCAGGCAGGGACAATGGATAGAACTTCCAGCCAGAGAATTAATAGGGAGACAGTGACCTTAAACAACACACTAGATCAAATGGATTTAATTGATACTTTCAAAGTATTTTACCATAAGGCAGCAGAATATGTATACTTTTCCAGTGCACATGGAACATTTTTTTAAGACAGATCACATGATTTTTTAAGTATATTTTATTGATTACGCTGTTACAGTTGTCCCAATTTTTTCCTTGCCCTTTTCTGCACAGTATCCCTTTTCCCTCTAACAATCTCCCCACCCTTAATTCATGTCCATGGGTCATGCACATAAGTCCTTTGGCTTCTCTATTTCCTATATTATTCTTAACATCTTCCTGTCTGTTTTGTTCCTACCAATTATGCTTCTTAATTCTTGCAACATTTCCCCATTCTCTTTTCCTCCTCCCCACTAATAATCCTCCGAATGACCTCCATATATATGATTCTGTTCCTGTTGTGGTTGTTTGCTCAGTTTTTTTGTTTGTTTGTTTTGCTTTGCTTTTTTTAGTTTCAGTTGTTGATAATTGTGAATTTGTGAACTTTTTAATGCTCATGGTTTTGATCTGCTTTTTCTTAAATAATTCCCTTTAACATTTCATGTAATAATGGCTTGGTGGTGATAAATTCTTATAGCTTTACTTCTTCTGGGAAGCACTTTAACTGCCTTTCCATTCTAAATGATAGCTTTGCTGGATAGAATAATCTAGGTAATAGAGCCTTGCTTTTCATCACTTTGAATATTTCTTGCCAGTCCCTTCTTGTCTGCAAAGTTTCTTTTGAGAAATCCACTGATAGTCTTATGGAAACTCCTTTGTAGGTAACTCTCTGCTTTTTTCTTGCTACTTTTAAGATTCTCTCTTTACAGTTTGGCAATTTAGTTATGGTGTGTCTTGGTGTGATCCTCTTTGGGTCCAAATTGCTTGGAACTCTCTGTGTTTCCTGGACTTGTATGCCTATTTCCTTTGCCAAATTAGGGGAGTTTTCTTTTATTATTTTTTCAAGTAAGTTTTCATTTTCTTTTTCTTCCTTTTCTCCCTCTGGCATTCCTATGATTCAGATGTTGGCACATTTGGAGATGTCCCAGAGGTTATTCTAAACCTATCCTCATTTTTTTAAAATTATTTTTTCTTCTTTTTGTTCTAGTTGAATGTTTTTCTCTTTCTTATATTCCAAATTGTTGGTTTGAATCCTGGCTTGCTACCCTTCTTTATTGGTTTCCTGTGGATTATTTTAAATTTCACTTAGTATAACCTTCATTTCTTCCTTCCTTCCTTCATTTGTTTATTTATTTGCAGGAATCTAGTTCTCTGAGCATCCTAATAACCAGTGTTTTGAACTCTGCATCTGATAAGTTGGCTATCTCTGTTTTATTTAGTTCTTTTTCTGGGGTTTTATTCTGTTCTTTGATTTGAGCCATACTTTTTTGATGCCTCAATTGAGTATCTTTCCTGTGTTTGTTTCTGTGTATTAGGTAGAGCTGCCTTTATTCCCTGTCTTAGTAATGTGGCCTATGTAGAAAAGGCACCTGAAAATTGTGTGTGTGGGGGGGTGGAGCCTTAGGTAATCTCTAGGGTTGAGTAACCTACTTCATTGCTTTTTGGCTGTGTGGCAAGTGCTTAATGAGGGTATTACAGGAACAGACTCAGGCGGAACACCGAGATGAGTCAAAGAGTAGGCACTTTATTATGTGCATGGACCCAGTGGAGTCAGTCTCCAAATTCTGGGCACTGAGCACAGGTCTCCTCTTCCTCACTCTCCACTTTTGGGGAGTGGGCAGAGGCAGGGACAAACGGAGAACAAAGAAAAAGGGAGCAGATGCGGAAAAACAGAAGCAAGGGGGGCAGGGGCAGCACAAATGGGGAACAAAGAAGAGGGACCTGGCGCGGGCAAACAGAGCCTGTTCTAAGTTAGCTCCCCTATCTATGGCTAAACCTCCTACACCCTGCTGAATTTTCTGTTACATTTCCCCCTCTTGATGCCCTCAGTAGTTGGGCTGACTGCTGATGGCATCACAATAAGCCCTTTCACGTCTCCGCTGCAGTAAGGCCTGATACTGATTATGCTGCAAAGTCAGTATCTTGGTAGTGGCCTTGCGGGCAATCGCTGACTCTATGGCTTGGAGGAAGGTTCTTAACAACCAGGGGCCTAGGGTGACAACCATAAGTATTATTACAGGTCCTATGAAAGGGAGTAGCCATTGGATCCAGTACTGGGCGGCTTGAGTCGGCTCTCCAGGACCCTAACCCTTCTGAATGCTTCCTGACGGTTTCCCTAAGTTCTTTAAACTTCTGCATTATTATCCCTGATTGGTTGATGAAATAACAGCACGCTTCACCCAGATATAAACAGGTGCCCCCTTTTTCAGCAGTGAGGAAATCCAATGCTCACCGGTTCTGGAGGACTACCTCAGCTAGTGAATTTATGTTGTTGGATTGTGGTGAAGGAGTCAGCTATTTTGTCCATGTCTTCATTCAATTGGGCAGACAATTTGTAGTATGTGTCAGCTGCTGCTCCGGCACCTGCCCCAAGAGCTATGCCTATTCCTGCTAGGGCTATAAGGGGAGCCCCACTCTTCTTCCAGGTGATAGGCCCCCTCCTTCGCTAAGGCCTCCCCAAACAGGGTGGGAGAATTCTTGAACCCTTGGGGAAGACGGGTCTATGTCAACTGGGTCTTTGTGCCTGTATGCGGGCCCTCCCATTCAAAAACAAAGAGGGGCTGACTTATTTTTGCCAAACGAAGGCAAAAGAAGGCATCCTTCAAGTCCAAACAGCTGAACCATGCTGCCTTGGGTGGGAGCTGGCTGAGGAAAGTATACGGGTTCGGCACTACTGGGTGCAATGTTTCTGCAGCTTCATTAACCGCTCGTAAGTCCTGTACTGGCCAGTACCTGCTACCGTCAGGTTTCCGTACTGGCAGGAACGGTGTGTTCCACAAGGACTGGCAGGGAACTAGGATCCCTTCCTTCAGATGCTTCCGTCTGACCCCAGATATTCCAAGTCGAGCTTCTCAGGAAATGGAATATTGGCGGATTTGTTTTGGGGCAACCCCTGGCTTCAGATTGACTAGTATAGGTGGGTGGTTTTTTGCTAGCCCCGGTGGGTTCCCCTCGGCCCAGGCCTGGGGGTATTTGGCCAGTAAGTCAAGTGGCCTTTTTGCCTCTAAGTTCTCAGGTCACTCCTGGCCTTCAGAATATAAATGATATTCTTCCTCTCTGGGGATCAGGACTGCCATTACGGTCAGGATTCCAACCGTTAGTTGGGCTTCTCCTGTTGGCTGGAAGGCAACTTGGACCCTCATTTTGGACAGGAGGTCCCGTCCTAGGAGCGATACCGGGCACTCTGAGACATACAGGAATTCATGCTTTACCTGGTGGCCCCCTAGTTCCACTATTCATGCTTGGCAAAAGGGCTTAGGATTGGTCTGCTCCCCTGTCACCCCAATGACAGAGATTTCTAGTCCAGACGGGGGAGCGACTGGAACTGTTACCACCGAATGTTCTGCTCCAGTATCAATCATGAAAGGGATTTGTTGGCCCCCTACCAGTGCTTGGACCACGGGCTCGTGGGGGCCTAGATTCAGAGAGCCCGGTCTTCCCTATTCTGAGTCCAGCCCAGCCAGACTCAGAATAGTTGAATCAGCTGACCCAGGCTCCTGACTACCCCCCGGAGGCTTCTTGCAGTTCAGATCCTCGTTCTTCCAATGTCCTTTTCCCTTGCAGTAGGCACACTGGTCAGGGTCTAAGGCTGAGCCCTTTCCCCGCTGGATTCTTTTTCCTCTCCCTCTACCAACTCTTTCTGAGACAGGGTGCCCCAAGGCTGCAGCCAGTAATGTAGCCTTCTTTACCATTTTTTTCTGTGCTTCCCTCTCAGCCACCTCCTCTCTATTGCTGTACACTTTATTTGCTACTTCTATCAGCTGACTAACATTCATCCCTGCAAAGCCCTCCAACTTCTGGAGCTTCTTGCGAATGTCTGATGCTGACTGGGAGACAAAAGCAGTGTTGACCATCCTCTGATTGTCTGGTGCCTCTGGGTCAAATGGCGTACAAATTCGATACGCCTCACACAACCGTTCTTAGAAATCCCTGGGGCACTTGTCTGGCCGTTGGGTGACATTGGTGACCTTGGACATGTTAGTGGGTTGGCAGGCCCCTGCTCGTATACCCCGGAGGAGGGCCTTCCTGTATCTCTGTAATGCAGCGCACCCTTCCTCCGTATTGTGATTCCATTCTGGCTGGGCATCTGGGGCTGCAGTCCTGGCCCACTGGACTGGATCTAAGACTCCCAGCGGGGCTACTGTTTCTAGATACTGGTGAGCCTCCTGGATAATTCAGTGTCTCTCCTCCGTGTTAAACAAGGTGAGGAGCAGTTGCCGACAGTCATACCAAGTTGGGTAATGGGTTTGCATAATTGACTCTATCAGGTCAATGAGGGCCTGAGGCTTTTCAGAGTATGACAGGGTATGATGCTTCCAGTTAAGGAGGTCAGTAGTAGTGAAAGGCTGGTAGTAAAGGATGGAGAATCCTGGATGTTCCATTCCATCGGGCCCAACCTGAAGCGGCCCCTGCGCTTCTCGTAGCGGCATCAAAGGTGCGGGCCTGGCCCTCAGGCGGGCTGCCACTGGCAAAGGGGGGGTTGGCTGAGGTGAAACTGATGGCGGTAGGGTGTCATTCTGTGGTAATGCCGGTGCCACAGGGCTCAGTGCATACGGAGGAGGCAAGACTAACGGGGGCTCATCTTCTGGATCTCCCTGGTGGATTGGGGGTTGACGATGTTCTTCCTTGTTCTGGGCTACAAAGATCATTGTATTCCTGGCTCTCCAGCCGTCTCTGCCCTCCCTGGCTCTAGCCCTGACCTGTCGCTCTTCACCTATACGGATTTTCTTGGCCTCTTGTCCTGCGCATTTCCTGAGCCAGGAGTGCAGATCCTGAGCTAATTCCTGCCAGCAGTCTATATAGGCGAATTGGTCCCGGTGACCCGACTTTCCTGTCACTACCAAGTGGACAGCCCTAATTACGCCTAGATTCAGAGTTCCCTAGGGAGGCCAGCCGACCCCAAAAGCTGGCCACTCGGTGGTGCCCTATTCATGCTAGCGTCCTGGCCTTGGAAGTGCTTGAAGTTGCTCAACATGCAGTCTAGAATTGTTGATGGACCCCCACCCATTGTGACTTCCTCCCACTACGGTGCAGACTTACAAAGGGTAGGGTACAAACGGTTCGATTCGTCCGCCTGGCTTCTCCTCCTGCGAAGGACTTGGGTCTGTCTTAGCTAAGGCTGCCCAAGTATAATCTGGGTTATATCCAGCCATTATGCCATATGACAGACCGAGGAACCACAGGTTAGGACTCACTCAGGCTCTGTGGGCCAAGACCTGTGGCACCGCCAATCACTTTCACACTCACACACACAGACGCCTGGGAAGTTATAACAGTCTGCCCTCCATTATGATTGTCCCTATCGCTCAACCCTTGGAGGGGTTTAGGAGGTGATCAGTCTCCTCTTACACCGTAAAGGTGGACCTGTTTCTCAGGCACATGTCCACGGGGCACTCACCAGTCCTGTAGCAGCTGCACCTGGTCCTACTGATTCTCCTCCCCTCGGTCAGGGTGAAAGTTGTGCTCTTCTTGGCTGCTGGCCATGGGACCCCGGGCGGCCTCGGAACCCAGAATCACCGGGGTGCGCACTTTCCCCAGCTCCTTGGTCCCACACAGTGCAGAGGCCACTTCACCAGAGGCAATAGCCTGCTTGCATGAGGTCATTTCTCAGTCAGGGAACCAAAATGTTACGGGAGCAGACTCAGGCGGAACACCGAGATGAGTGAAAAAGTAGGCACTTTATTACATGCGTGGACTCAGAGGAGTCAGTCTCCAAATTCTGGGCACCGAGCACGGGTCTCCTCTTCCTTATATACTTTTGGGGAGTGGGCAGAAGTGGGGACAAACATGGAATAAAGAAAAAGGGAGCAATGCGGGAAAACAGAAGCAAGGGGGGGCGGGGGCAGCACAAACGGGGAACAAAGAAGAGGGACCTGGTGCAGGCAAACAGAGCCTACTCTAAGTTAGCTCCCCTATCTATGGCTAAACCTCCTACACCCTGCTGAATTTTCTGTTACAAGGGGACAATGCTGCTGCCTGGCTTCTGGTGGTTTGCCTCGCACTAGCCTTATTTCCAGTCACTTCACCCCTTCCCATGTGCAATTGGTGCCCTTCTAGCTCCTTCATTGTTGGTGAATCCCAGAGTAGGTATATTGTGTACATTTTAAGACTGTGCTGGCCTTTTAAATGATAAAAGTCCAGTAGTTTTTTCCACCACCCTAACCCCCACTGGTTTTTACAGTCAGAGGTAATGGGGGTCTATCTTCCCAGTGCTGGAATCCTGTACTGTGCAGTCTGCCGTGGGGCTTGGATCACTTACCCCTCTGGGATCCCTCCCATCCATTCCACTGCCACCACTGCCACCACTGCCTTTCCATGCCACACCACCTCTCCACCCCTCTCCACAATTATACCCCTCCTACCTATAAGGATGAATGTGTCTTCTTTAAATCCTTGATTATTGGACTTCCATACAGCTTGATTTTCTGATGGTTCTGGGTGTTATTAGTTTTGAGATCTGGTTGTAATTCTCTTTATGGTTGCAAGAGAAGGTGAAGCTTATTTACTTGTGGCTCTATCTTGACCAGAAGTTCAGGCAACACCGTGTGTTAAGGACACAGAACAAGTCTCAATAGATTTAATAAGACAGAAATCAAATCAAGTATCATATCTGACCACAGTGCTATGATACTAGAAATCAATCACAAGAACACTGAAAAACTTACAAAGACATGGAAGCTAAATAATGTAATTAATCAATAAATAGGTTAACAATGAGATCAAGGAAGAAATCAAAAGATACCTTCAAACAAATGGAAATGAGGATGCTATAACCCAAAATCTGTGGGATGTTGAGAAAGCAATCCTAAGAGGAACATTTATAGCATTACTATAGCCCCATCTCACTTAAAGGAACTTGAAAAAGAACAACAAATGAAGCCCAAGTCAGTAGAAGGAAGGAAATATTAAAGATCAGAGTGGAAATAAATGAAATAGTCTAAAAAATGATGCAAAAGATCAATGAATCCAAGAACTGGTTCTTTGAGAACATAAATAAGACTGACAAACCTTTGACCAGACTCATCAAGAAAAAAAGACAGAGGGCCCAACTAAATAAAAACAGATACCAAAGAAATATAAAGGATTGTAAGAAAATATTATGCACAACTAAATGCCAACAAACCAGATAACCTGGATGAAATGGATAAGTTCCTGGAGGCATACAATCTTCTAATACTAAACCATGAAGAATCAGAGAATCTGAATAGATAGATTCCATCTAGTGAAATTGAAGTAGTAATTTTTAAAAATACCCAATAAACAAAAACTCTGGATCAGATGGCTTCACAGGTGAATTTTACCAAACATCCCAGGAAGAACTAATACCCCCCATTCTCAAATTATTTCATAAAATCCAAGAGAACAGAAGGCTCCCAAATTCATTTTACTATGCCAGCATTATCTTAATTCCAAAACCAGATAAAGATGCTACTAAGAAATAAAATTATAAGCCTTTATTCTTGATGAACATAGATGCTTAAATCCTCAACAAAATATTAACAAACCAAATATAGCAATGCATTAGAAAGATCACACACCATGATTAAGAGGGACTTATTCTGGAAATGTGAGGTTGGGACATTTACAACTTAATGAATGTGATTCAATCATATAACTAAAATGAAGGAATAAAACACATGATCATATCAATAGATGCAAAAAAAGCATTTGATAAAATCCAGTACCCACTTATGATAAAAACTCAGCAAAATTGAATTGGGGGGAACATACTTAAACATAATTAAGGCCATATATGACAAACTCACTGTCAGCATCATAATTAATGGGCAAAAACTATAAACCTTCCCCTTAAGACTGGGAACAAGATGGTATCTGCTTTCACCTCTCTTATTCAACATAGTATTAGAAGTTCTAGCCACAACGATCAAACAAGAATAAGAGATAAAAGGCATCCAGATCAGGATAAAAAGAAAAAAGTAAAATTGTCATTATTTGCAGATGATCTGAAACTGTACATAAAGAAGCCCAAAGATTCCACCAAGAAACTACTAGATCAATACAAACAGCTAACAGACATATGCTAAGAGGCTCAATGTCACTAATCATCAAAGAGATGCAAATTAAAAGCATAATAAGATACTTTCCTACACCTGTCAGAATGCCTATCATCAATAAATCAACAAACAGCAAGTGCTGGAGAGGATGTGGAGAACCCTTTGCACTGTTGATGGGAATGCAGACTGGTACAGCCAGTATGGAAAACAGCATAATGATACCTCAAAAAACAAAAAATGGGCCCTGACTCATGGCTCATTGGATAAGACACTGGCCTGGGAACCCAAAGGTGGCTGGTTTGATTCCCCAGCCAGGGCACATAACCAGGTTGCAAGCCAGGTCTCCAGCCAGATCTTTAGCTGGAGAGAAATAAAAGGCAACCATACATTGATGTTTCTCTCCCTCTCTGCCTCTCTCCCTTTCCCTCTCTCTGTAAATAAAATTTTTTTAAAATATTAAAAAAAAATGGACCTGCATTTTGACCCAGAGATCCCACTTCTGGAAATATATGGGAGGGAACCCAAAACACTATTTCAAAAGAACAAAGCACCCCTATGTTTATTATAGCCTCATTTACAATTGCCAAGATATGGTAGCAGCTCAACTGTCCATCAATAAATGAATGGATGGAACAACTATAGGACATTTGCACAATGGAATACTACTTGGTATTTAAAAAGAAACAAGTTTTACCCTTTGTGACAGTATGGATAGACCTGGAGAACATTATGCTAAATGAACTAAGACAGTCAGAGAAAAACAAATACCATAATATTTCACCCATATATGGAATCTAATGAACAAATTCAATTAACAAGGCAAATGAGGACAGACTCCTAGATGAAGAGCACAGGACAGTTGACTGGGGAGGTTAGGGGTTGGAGGAACAGAGCAAAAAGGAAAAAGAACTCATGGACATGGATAACAGTGCAGTGATGGCTGTGGGGAGGGGATGTAAAGGGACTAAATGGTAATGAAAAAATATAATACAGATTAAATATAAAAAATAGCAAAAAATTCTAAAAAGAAAAAAGTGTAGTTCTTTCTACTAAAGATTTCCATCCAAGTCATAAAAACAAACAAGTAAACCTTTTGACAATAGCAAAAGACAGACCTTAACTGTTTTTAAATGTGTTAGGTTGGCCAAAAAGTTCACGTAGTTTTTTCTGTACAATGGCTCTAGCTAGTACTTCATTGTCTTTCATTTCATTCAAAACAATTTAGTTAGATTGTATTGTGACAGCTGTCAAATCCATGTTCATTTTTTAAAAATTATCAAAATTATTGACTTTTTGTGTAGCCATTTTAATATTGAAGATGAAAGGAAATATGCAACATTTTCAGCATATTATGCTTTATTATTTCAAAAAAGTAAAAATACAACTGAAATGCAAAAAAAAAAAAAAAAAGATTTGTGGAGTATATGGTGAAGGTGCTGTGACTGATTGAATGTGTCAGAAGTGGTTTTCTATTCCCCTCCCCTGTGGTCACTGTTAGTTTGTTCCTTGTTTCAATGCCTCTGGTTTCATTTTGCTCATTTGTTTGTTTTGTTCATTAGATGAGGTAAAAGGGGGATAAGGATGGAAAGAAGTGGAAGGAACTAGTCAAAGAACGTGTAAGAATGACCCATGAACATGGACAACAGGGTGGCAATTGACTGTGGGAGCTGGGGGTGGGATGAGTGGAAGAGAGCAAAAGGGGGAGAATTGGAACAACTGTAATGAAATAAAATATTTAATTAAAAAGTGTTTTTTAAAGTTTCTTGGTACTATTGACATTTGACCAAATAGTTCTTTTCTATGGAACTGTCTTATATATTGGGAGATGTTTACCAGTACCCATGGCCTCTTCCCACTGGAAGTCAGTAGCAGAAGATAGCTAGCATACTAAAAATATCCAAATCTATAAAATTATTGGTGGAAATGAAAAATGTGTCCTTTATTTTAAGAAAAAAACTAATCAGACTTTTTGACCAACCCAATAGATGACAACTAAATCCCCAAATTTTTTGCTCCTTATGGTACTAAAATTTCTCTAATATAAATATTGCACAGTAGTCTTCTTATTCTAAGTAGGAGGGTTATTAGCACTTTGAAATTTCCCGTTAAGGGAGTCCTCCAAGATGGAGGTAGACATGCTGTGTATCTCTCACAACTGAAAAAAAAGTACATCAACCAACCTCAAATCCAGATAAAAACAATGCAGAAATTTTAGAAAATTGAACTACATGGAAGTGTGAGAAATGAAGAAGTAAGGAAATACTCAGCTATATAGGTAAGAGGGGCAGAGCTGGGGAGGAGAGCAGCAGTAGCAGCATTGGAGCTGAGACCGTGGCAAAAAGCAGTCATACATTTAAACCTGGAAAGCGATCCTGGGGCCAGACCATGCAGCCCACAGTTACAGCGCCAGGAAAAATAGACCCATATTGCTTCTGACTGGGAAAACCAGTGGGGGCTGGAGTGAAGGAAGAAACTTCCTGTCTCAACAAGCAAGCAGCATTGTTCCCTCTCAGACCCTTCCCCCACATACAGTCCCACAATATGGTTAAACGGGTTGCCTGGAACTGACGAATTCCTAAGGCTCCACCCCTTATAACATAACAAGTGTGACAGAACTACGGAAGACACAGAGGCAAACACAGAAAGCTATCAAGCCGAGGAGACAAAGTATGGCCCAAAAGAAGGAGCAGATCAAAATGCCAGTGGAAGAACTGAGTGACGAAGAGATAGCCAACCTAACAGATGCAGAGTTCAAAATGCTAGTGATACTCACAGACTTGACAGATGTACTTAAATACAGCAAACACAGAAAGGAAAAGTGAAGGGGAGGCTATGTGAAATGAAGAAAATTCCACCCAAAATCAAAGGTGAAGGGAAGGAAATCAAGGTTCAAATAAATGATTTGGAGCATAAGAAAGAAATAAACAATCAACCAGTACAGAAGAGGAAACAAGAATTTTTAAAAATGAGGAGAGGCATAGGAACCTCTGGGGTGACTCTAAACATGCCAGTATCTGAAGCATAGGGGTGCCAGAAGGAGAAGAAGAAGAGCAAAAAATTGAAAACTTTTTTGAACAAATAATAAAGGAGAACTTTCTTAATTTGGAGAAGAAAAAGACATATAAGTCCAGGAAGCACAGAGAATCCCAAACAAGCTAGACCTAAGGAGGACCACACCAAGACAACATTAAGTAAAATGTCAAAGATTAAAGATAAAGAGAGAATCTTAAAAGCAGCAAGAGAAAAATGAAAAAGAGTTACCTACAAAGGGGTTCCTATAAGACTATCAGCTGATTTCTCACAAGAAACTTTGCAGGTAGGAAGGGGCTGACAAAAAATATTCAAAATGATTAAAGGCAAAGGCCTACAACCAGATTACTCTATCCAGCAAAGCTATTAATCAGAATGAAAGGGCAGATCAAGTGCTTCCCAGATAAAGTAAAGCAAAGGAGTTCATCATCACCAAGCCCTTATTATATGAAGTGTTAAAGGAAATTACTTAAGAAAAAGAGGATCAAAAATATGAATGTAAAAAAAAAAAAAAAAGATAAACTCACAACTATCAACAACAGAATCTTAAAAATAAAAACAAGAACTAAGCAAATAACCAGAGAGGGAACAGAATAAGAAAGATAGGGAATATTTGGAGGGGTGTCAGCTGGGAGGGAGAATGGGAAGAAGGGGGTGAAAGGTACAGGGATTAAGAAACATCGTTGGTGGGTGCAGAATAGACAGGGAGATGTTAAGAATAGTACAGGAAAACGTAAAGCCAGAGAACTCACATGCATGATGCATGGACATGAACCAAACAGGGGTGGGATTTCTGGAGGGAGAGGTTGCTGAGAGAAAGAGAGCAAAGGGAAAAGAAATTGGGACAAATGTAACAGTATAATCAATTTAAAAAAGTGAACAAATAAAAATTAAAATTAAAAAAACAAATTTTCACCTGGTTGTTGGCACAATGGATAAGGAGCCAGCCTGTGAACCCAAAGGTTCACAAAGGTCGCTGGTTCGATTCCCCAGCCAGGTCACATAACCAGGTTGCAAGCCAGGTCTCCAGCCAGCTCTGTAGCTGGAGGTAGGTGAAAGGCAACCATACATTGATGTTTCTCTCCTTCTCTGCCTCTCTGCCTTCCCCTCTCTCTGAAAATAATAAATAAAGTCTTTAAAACAAAAAACAACTTTTCTGTTAAATACAAAGCTCTTTCAACCATCAGGCATGGAATATGGAATATGTTTTGTAGAGGTTTGTCCAAGAAGCATCCAACCACATACTATGAAAACTAGAGACATTTATTGAAGAAGATACAAGATACAAAGAGCATTACACACAGGACAATGGCACCTCAGTCCCCTTCAAAGTAGGTACCTTGGGACCTCACATAGTTCTCCCAGAGTCTCTTCCATTGTTCAAATCACTGTGCAAAACCCTTTGTTGGAATTGCCATCAGCTGCTCAGCATATTTTCCTGAATCTCATTGACTGTCCGAAATCTCTTCCCTTTCACAGGTGATTTTAGTTTTGGGGAAAGCCAGCATTAGCAAGGCACACAGTCTGGGTTGTAGGGAGCTGAGTCACCTGGGTGATTTGTTGTTTCATAAAAAACTGCAGGCCTTCCAAAATGTGGATCACTTTCAACAGATTCTCAACCGTCTTCGAAACATTTGTGCCACACTTTGTGCACATTTGTGCACATTTGTGCAATACTTTATTTGCACTGCACTCATTGCATCATCCCCAAAAGCCTTCTGAATCATCTGATTAGTTTCAGTGGAGGAATGTTTAAGCTTAACATACTTCATTGACTGTCTGGCCAGACTTGATAGCTTCCTTCATGCACTTAGTCTCTTCATAACATGATGATTGCACAGTAGCAAATAGCCTATACTATGGCCAATCATGATAACCTCATGCCATATATGACTACAAACATATTGCTTTGGACATTTCTTGCTATTCATATTTTTATTAAGAAAAAAACCTACATTCTTCTGTGTTAGTTTAATTGAAAAGTACCCTGTGATTGTAGGTAAATTGTAAAATGAACAAACAAAAATTATCATACACTAGTTCTGATCTATTTGAATCAATGTATATCAGCGCTTCCTTGCTACTGTAAAACCAAAATAAAATTCAGAAATAAATTGGATGTTCGGATGTTAAAGCTAATACAAGAACGCTACTCTCTTTTACCATCATAGAGGTAAAATTTTTGTGTTTATTTTATCAACTTCCTTTATCTTTTGGTTGACCTTATTAGCATATGTTATACATTTAAATCTATAAATTGTCCTAATAAAAATACCTTTTTTCCCTGTTTTATACATTGGATTTTTATGTAAGACTTAATTTTTAGAAAGAATACCCAGCTAAAAAATTTTTAAAGTTTGAAAATCCACTAATTTACATCAAGTTAATAGCCTTCTAGTTTTTGGCTGGAATTCCAGTGTTTTCTCTCTTTGTTTTATACAACACACCTCCAGCAACATGGAAATTTTCCTACAAATTTTAAGAAACTTCAATCTGTAAAGGCTCTTTGTAGAATCTAAGCTAGGTTCAACATTTTGGACCTGGCTTTCTAGGCAGAAATAATCTGACTAGACTTTGGCTATCCAAATGTTTTTGTTGGTTGCCCACAGATCCTCTAGTCTGGGAAAGATAGCCATGGTTCTCTGACCCACTTTCTCATCTCCTTTGACGCGCTTTGCATTGAGCCACCACCAGACTATTCATGTTGACTTGTGAAATGAAGCCCACTTTTCCATATCCTGGTGTGCTCTGCAATTTGGCCATTCTATTCTTAAATCTGAGAGTTTTTCCACCTCTCCCTTTCAGTTGCCCTAAGTCCTTCTTTGATTCACAGTCCACACATAAGTAGACTCTTTATTAACTTCCTGAGTTCATGATGATCACTTCTCCAAAAAGTTTGTAATTTAATTTTGCCTAACAGCTTTGTTTGTTCTATGGTCTTCCCACGAGGATCATGGATCTCTGCATTTCTTCACAAGCTTGTAATGACTATAGGGAATCTATTGAAAGGTGGAAAAAGTTCTTCCTACAATTATAGGTCCAAAATTTAGTCTCAGTTTTGTCACTCAGTGGATCTGCAATTTTACCAAATCACTTAAACTTCTCCATTGTTTCACTTTTTCTTCTGTAAAATGGAGATAATAATATCTGTTGTGTTTTAGAAATGAGTTCTCATACATGGAATGGTCTGCTGCTTATTTAGCTAACTACCTTACTGGAATTATCATGGATGAAAAACTGATCATCAAGTCATTCCAGTTCAGAAACTGATCTTATTTAACACACGTAGAGTTGACAAGTTGTAAGAATCTGACTCATGAGACTGATGGTTCTTTTTGCTTCTTTTCTACATTTTCTTCTTAGATGACCTCTCTCATCCAAGGCTACAAATGATTTTTTTATACATCAATGACCTTTAAATGTCCAAGAAAATCCAGACCTCTCCACTAAACTTCATTGCCATACATCAAAATGGCCACTTGACGTTTCCCTGAGAGATCTCACATGCTCTTCAAACTTAACATATTCAAACTGAACTCCTGTTTACCTCATAATATCTACATTTACACCCAGAGTCACATTTAATTGATTTCTCTTTCATGTTTGCTCATTTTAATGACTGGATGGCAACTCTTCAACCCAATTGCTCCAGCCAGAATCCTGAAATTAATCCTTTAAGCTCCTCCCCTACATCCAATCAATCACTAAGTCCTAGAACTATTTTCTAAACATATCCCATAAACTTGTCTTCTTCTGTCTAGGGCACCAACTCTTCAAGTTATCATTATCCTCTGACTGGACCTTTGTAAAAATTTTCCTACCTGGTCTTTCCATTGTTAATGTAATGTCTTCCTCCAATTAATTATTTATGTTGCAACCAGGATTTTTAATAGCATGCATATCATTATGTCTAATTTTATCTTTATATTTCATGTTCACAATAGATCCTAACTGCCTCCAAGGCCCTTTGTGGTCTGGTACCTGCCCTCCCTTCAAGCTCCGTTCATGTAGCCCTTCTCTCCCTTCATCTCTTCCAATCTGCATTGCTCTTTCAGGTCCTCAAACACCCCAAACTCTTTATCACCTTCTGTCTGGTAGCTTTCTCTGCGTTCCACTCCCTAGTTAACTCTTTGCTCTGCTTAAAGTGTCAGAAAAACCTATTCTAATCCTTCAAACTAATATAGCGCTTAGCACAAGGTTCCTTTGTCTGTTAGTCTCCCACCAGGGCAAGAACTACTTACTACTAAATTACCACTCTCTGGTGGCTGCTATATACATACTAGGGGATCAAGAAGTATTTGAAGACTGACTAAATTAATACATGTTAATTCACTTTCTAGTGATCCAAGTTATTTATTTTCCTGGTATCTGAAAAACTGATCAAAGGAGTACTGACTTAATAAACATGGACTAATTGTTAATGTCCATGTAAGTATTTGAAAGGTGTCAGGAAAATCTTTGTTCCATGAATTTTATATCTTTTGTCTCATGTGAACATTCCCCTTGATTGAATTGGGCTGGATAAACATTACCATTTTTTTCCTTCCCACTTCAGTTCTTTTGGGCTTCTAATAGGTCCTTGTAATTATAAACAATTGTTTCAGATTGTCATATTACAATACCATTGATTAAGTAGTAGAATTAGCCTACTACTAATAACTACTAGTAATTACAACCACAAACATTAGTGATTGATATTAATGTACTTTATCTTCTTTAATCTTGGAGTCGGGAACTGAAGATGCATCCTGTTACATTGATTCATTTGGGTGGTTCCTGCTGTAGCTTATATTCAATTCATCCCTGCAGGAAGGACCAGTCCAGTTGAAGGCTGAGGTTCTGTTTTTTTATATCAAGATTTGGTAGTTATATCTTAAGACAGTGACTTTCCCCATTCTCAAATCCTGGAGACTCAGTTTACTAACTATATATAATTCCTTCTGGGAGTCTTGGGACAGGTAAATGAGATAATAACTAATATTTGTTGAGTGCTTCCTCTATGCCAGACAACATCCTAAGTGCTTTACATACACTAATTTATTCAGTCCTCCTAACTGCCCCCAAGTTATGAGAAGTAGGTAGCTTTGCTATATATACCCATTTATAAAGGAAGAAACTGAGCCACAAAAAGTTAAGTAATTTGTCTTTTTATTAATAACTTGGGAATTTGGGATATAAACACAACAGACTGATTCCAGGGTCCATGCTTTTAAGCAGTATATACATGAATGTATTTTTTTTCTTTAAAAGCATTTATTCTTTAATCCATTTAACAAAATTTTAAGGAAAGCTCACTGTGTGCCAGGCATCGAGCTCAGGGGAGAAACATAGTTTACACTCTAGTGGGGAAGATGGATTTGGACAAATGATTGCAAGTGTGATGTATACTATGAAAGTAAAGGAACATTGGACTGTGAAAGCATAGAATTGAGGATCTAGTCTAATCCTAGGGTCAGAGAAGATCTCCTTGAGGAAGGGATGTTTTAGCTGAGGCCTAAAGGATATGCACAGAGACTAAACAAAAGGAAAGGGGAGAGATCAACAGTAGGACACAGCCTTCCATGAATGCTTGAAGAACTAAAGATGTCACTACAGCCCTGGCTGAGTAACTCAGTTGATTGGAGCATTATCCTGTACATCAAAAAGTTGTGGGTTCAATCTCTGGTTGGGGTACATATGGGAAGCAACCAATCAATGTTACTTCTTTCTCTGAAAATATCAGTAAACATCCTTAGGTGAGGATTTTTTTTTTAAGTCAATACAGCTGGAGTGTTAGAGCAGGTAGGCAAGTGGACTAAGATAATGCTGGAGAATAAAGCACTGGTTCCCATTGCAAAGGGCCTCAGATGTCAAAACAAGAATTCGGTATTTTATTCTAAGGGCTTTGGGAAACTATTGAAAAGATTTGAAGAAGTGCAAAGTTTTTAGAAGATGGCTTCAGCTGCAATGAGGAAAAGACAAAGCTCAGTTGGGAGGCTGCTGCAGTTTTCTAGGAGACAGAGGCTGGTGGTGTGGTCAAGGATGGGGCAGTGGGGATATAAGGAAGTGAATGGAGTCAAACATATCTGGGAGGAACAATGAATAGGACTTGATGACTGATGGGATGTGGATGATGAGAAGAAAGGAGGAATGACTTGAGCAAGGTTTTGAGAATGGACATAGAAATAGATTCTAGAAATAGACATAGATTTGGGTGAAGGGGTTGACAGGTTGAAGAACTAAATTTCAGGGGTGTTCAAACAAAGGTGGTTGCGCCCAGCAGGAGCTGGATTATAAGGGTTTGAAGTCCAGGGGTAATGAGCTATGGAATTTCTTTAATTCTAAAATGCAACATTTTAAATTTACTGTTTCCAAAATTAGAATGTGTCTTTCAAAGTTGGTATATTAAAAATAGTGTTTTAATGGTGAACAATAATTGATGGAATCTTAAAATAGAGGGTAGTATATAAAATAACAAGACTGTAAAACCATAGTTAATTGTATTTAATGATATTTTAAACTATCATTAGATAATTTAAAGAGAAATTAGAAGGGGAAAAAACCTTTAAAACATCTCTTTACCCAGGCTGGTGTGGCTCAGTGGATTGGTGCCACCCTGGGAACCCAAAGGTCACTGGCTCAATTCCAAGTCAGGGCACATAACCAGGTTGCAAGCAAGTTTTCCAGCTAGAGGCAGGTGAAAGGCAAGCATACATTGATGTTTCTCTCCCTTTCTTTCTCCCTCCCTGCACTTCTCTCTAAAAATAATGAATAAAATCTTTAAAAAACAAAAACAAATTATTTTTACTTTGAAGAAAGATAGTATTTAGTACTAAATTCAGCACTGACATTGAATTTTGACACAAATGCCAAACTGGTAAAGTTCAACTTAATGAGATTCTACCATAATTGTTAGTAGGCTTGAAGTGTTCTTTTGAAGTAAGTCCAAATCATTCTTTTCTCCATTTCTACCTCCAACACAATTTTTTTCTACACCATTAACTTGATTAGTAGTCTCTGTCTCCTCATTATGAAGGTATGCTTTGTCAACCTTGGATAGAATGATGTACCTTTGAATTATAGGAACTTAAATTAATAGGGCTTAATGTGGTGTGCTTACCTTTTTCCTGAGTATGAAATGTCAAATCTTTTCATGTAATTATGGCAGTGTTTCACATATCTATTACCCCTATTCTTAGCCATCTAAGTGAGAGAAGAGTTAAAGAAAGAGTATGCGTACTTTAAAAGAAGAAAAGGACTGCCCTGATCAATGTGGCCCGGCTGGTTGTGTGTCATCCCACAAAGTGAAAGGCTGTCAGTTCATTCCTGGTCAGGGTACAGGCCTAGGTTGCAGGTTCAGTCCCTGAATGGGGTGTGTGAGAGGCAACTGATCAATGTTTTTCTCCCATATTGACGTTTCTCTTCCTCTCTTTTTCCCTCTCTCCTGATCACTCTACAAATAAAATTTATTTTATTTTTTAATTTAATTTTATTGTTGTTGTATTACTTTCATCCCATTTCCCCCACTGCTCTCCTCTTCCCTCCCCTCCCCATCTCTTGCCATAGTCAATCCCACTTGTTGTCCATGTCCATGGGTCATCCATGCTAGTTCCTTGACTAAACTGTTCCCATTCTTTCACTCTTTCTCCCCCCTCCTCCAACCCCCTCCCCTCTGCACACTGAAGGTCTGTTCCTTATATTCATGTCTCTGTTTTGCTTGTTTGTTTGTTTTGTTCATTAATTTCCTGAAATGGGTGAGATCATATGGTGTTAGTCTTTCACTGACTGGCTTGTTTCACTAAGCATAATACTCTCCAGTTTCCATCCATGTTGTTGCAAAAGGCAGGAGCTTCTTTTTTCTTTCTGCTATATAATATTCTATTGTGTAAATGTACCAAAGTTTTTTGATCCAACCATACATTGATGGGCACTTAGGCTATTTCCAGCACTTGGCTATTGTAAATAGCACTGCTATGAATATAGGGGTACATAGGTTCTTCTGCATTAGTGTTTCAGGGTTCTTCAGGTGTAATCCCAATGGAATCACTGGGTCAAAAGGCAGCTGTATTTTTAGATTTTTGAGGAAATTCCATACTACTTTATATAGTGGCTGCGCCAGTCTGCATTCCCACCAACAGTGCACCAGGGTTCCCTTTTCTCCACATTCTTGCCAGCGCTTGTTTGTTGTTGATGGCCATTCTGACAGGTGTGAGGTGGTATCTCATTGTGATTTTAAATTGCACCTCTCTGATGGCTAGAGATGTTGAACATTCTTTCTTGTGCCTTTGGGCCCTTTGTATGTCCGCCTCAGAGAGTTGTCTGTTCAGGTCCTTAGCCCATTTTTAAATTGGGCTGTCTGTCTCCCTGGTGTTGAGTAACATAAGTTCTTTATGTATTTTAGATTTATATATTTTGGATATCAAACCCTTGTCTGAGGTATTGGCAAATATGTTTTCCCATACAGTTGGTTCCCTTTGAGTTTTGCTGGTGTTTTCTTTAGCTGAACAGAAACTTTTCAGTTTGATATAGTCCTGTTTGTTTATTTGTTCTTTTATTTCCTTTGCCCTTGGACAAGTATCAGTAAACATATTTCTGTATAGGATATCTAAATTTTTATTGCCTATGTTTTTCTCCAGGACCTTTATGGAAGTAAGTCCTTTATCCATCTTGAGTTTATTCTGGTGTACGGTGTAAGTTGGTGGTCTAGTTTTATTTTTTTGCATGCCCCTGTCCAGTTCTCCAAACATCACTTGTTGAAGAGGCTATTTTTAATCCATTTTGTTCCTTCCCCCTTTGTTAAATATTAATTGACCTTGGAGCCCTGGGTTTATTTCTGGACTCTATTCTGTTCCATTGATCCAAATGTCTATTCCTGTGCCAGTACCAGACCATTTTGATTATAGTAGCCTTGTAGTATAGTTTGATATCTGTTATTGTGATTCCTCCTACTTTGTTCTTCTTTCTCAAGATGGCTGTGGCTATTCGTGGTCATTTTTGGCTCCATATAAATTTTTGAAGTACTTTTAATATATCTATGAAATATGCTGTTGGTACTTTAATTGGAATTTCATTGAATCTATAGATTGCTTTGGGTAGTATGGATATTTTAATGATATTAATTCTTCCCATCCATGAACATGGTATATGCTTCCATTTATGTGTATCTTTCTTAATTGGTTTCTTCAGTGTTCTATAGTTTTCTGAGTATAGGTCTTTTACCTCCTTGGTTAAATTTATTTCTAAGTACTTTATTTTTCTTGTTGCTATGGTAAATGGGATTTATTTTCTAGCTTCTATCTCTGATGTTTCATTATTGGTATACAAAAAATACCTTTGATTTCTAAATATTGACTTTATATTCAGCTATTTTGCTGAATTTGCTTATTAGGTTGATTAGGTTTTTTGGTGGAGTCTCAAATTTCGTATTTACACTATCAAATCATCTGCAAATAATAACAGTTTTACTTTCTACATTTTGATTTGGATACCTTTGATCCCCTTTTCTTGTGTGATAGCTATGGCTAGAACTTCCAAAATGATGTTGAACAGAAGTGGAGAAAGTGGGCAGCCTTGTCTTGTTCCTGATCTTAGGGGGAAAGCTTTTAGATTTTGCCTGTTGAGTATGATGTTGGCTGCAGGTTTCTCATATGTGGCCTTTATGATGTTGAGGTATGCTCCCTCTATTCCCATTTTGCTGAATGTTTTTATCATAAATGGTTGCTGTACTTTATCAAATGCTTTTTCAGCATCTATTGACATAATCATATGGTTTTTGTCTTTCATTTTGTTTATGTGGTGTATTATGTTTATTGATTTGTGAATGTTATCCCAGCCTTGCAACCTTGAGATGAATCTCCTTTGATCATGGTGTATGATCTTTTGAATGTATTGCTAGATCCAGTTGGCCAATATTTTGTTGAGAATCTTAGCATCTATGTTCATCAGTGACATTGGCCTGTCATTTTCTTTCTTAGTTGTGTCTTAACCTGGTTTTGGATTAGAATTACATTGGCCTCATAGAAAGCCTTTGGGAGTCTTCCCTCTTTTTGGATTTTTTGGAATAGGTTGAGAAGGATAGGAGTTCTTTTCTAAATGTTTGGTAAAATTCACCTGTGTAGTCATCTGGTCCAGGGATCTTGTGTGTTAGGAGTTTTTTGATTGCTGCTTCAATTTCACTGGTTGTTGTTGGTCTATTCAGGCTTTCTGCTATTGATTCTTGATAGATTATGTGTTTTCAGAAACTTGTCTATTGCACTCAGGTTGTCATATTTCTTGTCATATAGTTGTATGCAGTAATTTCTTACAATTATTTCTATTTCTGAAGTGTGGTTTGGGATTTCTCCTCTGTCATTTCTGATTTTGTTTATTTGGGTCCTCTCTCTTTTTATCTTGATGAGTCTTATTAATGGTTTGTCAATTTTGTTTATCTTTTCAAAGAACCAGCTTCTGGATTTATTGATTCTTTGAATTGTAGTTTTAGTCTCTAAGTCATTTAATTCTGCTCTGATTTTGATTATTTCCTTTTTTCGTCTTGCTCTGGGCTTTGTTGTTACTTCTCTAGTTCTTGCAGCTTTATGGTTAGGTTATTTGTATGAGCTTCTTCTAAACCTTTTAGGTAGTCCCGTATTACTATGAATTTACTTCTGAGGATTGCCTTTGCTGTGTCCCATAGGTTTTGGGCTGTTGTGTGCTCATTTTCACTTGTTTAAGAAACTTTTTGATTTCTTCTTTGATCTCATTGTTTACCCATTCATTACTTAATAGCATGTTATTCAGTCTTCATGAATTAGACTGTTTTCGTTTTTTCTCTCTTGAGATTGAGTTCTAGTTTCAAGCCATTGTGATCTGAGTAGATGCTTCAATTTTCTTGTATTTGTGGAGGCTCGTTTTCTATCCTACTATGTGGCCTATTTTTGAGAATGTTTCATGTGCATTTTAAAAGAATGTGTATTTTGCTTCTTTGGGGTGAAAATTTCTATATAGTATATCAGTTAAATCCATTTCCTCTAGAGTGTTGTTCAATGCCACAGTATCCTTGGTGGTTTTTTTTTTGTTTGGAAGATCTGTCCATTGTTGGTAATGGGGTACTAAAATCCCCTACTATGGACAGTGTGTTGCTGTTGATATCCTTCTTGAAGTCCTCCAAGATTTTCCTTATATATTTGGGTGCTCCTATATTGGGTGTATAAATGTTTACAAGGGTTATATCTTCTTGATGGATTGTTCCCTTAAGTATTATGAAATGTCCTTCTTTGTCTCTTTTTATGGCCATCATTGTAAAATCTATTTTCTCTGAAAAAAAGTATTGCTACCCCAGCCTTTTTTCATATCCACTTGCTTGAAATATATTTTTCCATCCCTTCACTTTCAGTCTGTGTTGATCTTTGGTTCTGAGGTGGGTCTCTTGTAGGCAGCATATATGTGGGTCATGTTTTCTTATCCATTTAGCTACCCTGTGTCTTTTGATTGGTGCATTTATTCTATTTACATTTAAGGTTACAGTAATTGATAAGTACTTATTCATTGTCAAATTTTCCCTTTGTACCTGTGTTCCTCTTTGTCTCTCTGTTTCTTCCTCTTTTTAAAGCAGACCCTTTAGCATCCCTTGCAATGCTTATTTGGTGGAGATGTAGTCTTTTGCCTGGGAAACTCCTTATCTCACCTTCCATTTTGAACGAGAGCCTGGCTGGGCAGAATATTCTTGGTTGCAGGCCTTTGTTTTCCATTCCTTAGAATATTTTTTGCCATTCCCTTCTGGCTTGTAGTTTTTCTGTTGAGTAATCACTTGATAACCTTATCGGATCCCCCTTATATGATATTTGCTGTTTCTCTCTAGAAAGTTTTAGGATTATCTCCTTGTCTTTGATACATGCCATTTTAATTATGATGTGTCTCTGTGTGGGTCTGTTTGGGTTCATCTTCATTGGGACCCTCTGTGCTTTCTGAATTTGAGTAACATTTTCACTCAGCAAGTTAGGGAATATTTCTATTATTACATTTTTAAAAGAAGATTTTCTTTCATTATTTTTAGAAAGAGGGGAAGGGAGAGAAGCAGACAGGGAGAGAGACATCAATGTATGGTTGCATTTCACCTGCCTCCAGCCACAGACCTGACTGGAGACCTGGTTTGCAACCTGGTTATGTGCCCTGGCTGGGGAATCGAACCTGCGACCTTTGGGTTCGCAGGCCAGCACCTTATCCACTGTGCTACCAGCCAGGGCTATCATTACTTTTTTGAACAGGGTTTCCATTCCTTTTTTCTTTTCTCTTTGTGGTATCCCTATGATACAGATATTATTGCATTTCATTTTGTTCCGCAGCTCTCTTAAAACGCCTTTATTCTTTTTCAGTCTTTTTCTTATTCTATAGCATTATCTTGGAATAATTTTCTATGTTGTCCTCCAACTTGCTGATCTGATTCTCTGCTTCCTCTAGCCTGCTGTTGATTCCTTCTACTGTGTTCTTCAATTTGGAAATTGTGTTCTTCATTTCCTCCTGGCTATTATTGATAGCTTCTATGTCTTTTTAATGCTGGTGTGGTTCTCAGTAAGTTTCTTGTAGCTTCCCTAGAGTTCTTCATAGTTCTCATGGAGTTATATGTCATTTTCTTTGAGCTTGCTGAGTTCATTGAGCTTCTTTGTCATCATTATTTTGGGTTCCATATCTGATAGTTTGATTGCCTCTGTTTCACTTAGTGACCTTTCTGGGGAGTCCTCCTTTCCTTTTGATGATCGACTGATTCTTTTTCTCCTCATTTTAGGTTTCTCTTCTGGGTTGCTTTTGTTTTTCAGATTGGCTTTTTCAAGTCCTGTCTTTGTGATATGACCCTCTGTTATGTAGAGTTGTACTATCTTTACTTTCTAGATTTACCTCTTGTGAAGTCAGATCACTCCATAGTCTGGGCCTAGTCAGCCTGTTGGAGCCAACAGAGATTCACTGTTTTTGTCTTTGCCCTTCAGTTTTTAATCCAATTGATCTGTGTTCAGCTAATAGGTATAGTTACCACTTAGCAGGACCAATTAGGTCTGTTGTGAACCAATCAACCTGTGATTAGTGGTCACCTTAGTCACCACTGGGCAGAGCCAGTTAATTCAATTATAATCCAATCAGACTGGGATCTGCTGCCAGGCTCAGCCACCACTAGGCTGGACAGATTGATTCAGTTGTAACCTTATCAATCTGTGATCAACTGCCAGGCTCAGATGCAGCTTGGTAAGACAGATCAATTCAGTTGTAAATCAATGAATCTGTGATCAGCTGCCAGGCTCAGGCACTGCTTGGCTAGACAGAAGATTCCATTGTAACCCAATGAATCTGTGATCAGCCCCAGGCTAAGGCACTGCTGGACTAGACAGAAAGATCCAATTGTAGTCTAATGAGTCTGTGATCAGCCACCAGGCTCAGATGCAGCTTGGCAGGACAGATTCAGTTGTAAATCAATGAGTTTGTAATCAGCTGCCAGGTCCAGGTGCTGCTGGGTAGGAAATACCACTTCAAGTGCAAACTTGTATTCGTGCTCCAGGGTCTGACATGGCAGGTGGGAGAGATATTTTAAGATATAAATCAAAGAATTGTGATTAGGCTCCAGGCTTAGGCACCACTGGGCAGGGCAGATTGCTTCTAGTGGGCGGGGCTATGAGAACCCCTTACATGGAAGCTTCTTTGCCCAGCGTAGTCCACCTGAGGTGTGGGCAGTGAGTCAGCACTGGGATCTCCTTGGCTGCTTCCCCACTTCTCTCCTCCAAGCCACCGCTGCCAACTCTCCCCATGCATCTCTAGTCCACTATGCCCTCCCTCTGCTGGAGCCCAGGGTAGGTGGGTGCCTGTGTATTTTAGTTCATGGTCTCCTTAGTAATTCTCTGTCTCTGGTGCTCTCTTAGGTTAGTAAACCATGCTGCTTTCTGCCCTTCTCAGCTGGATGCTGCTCTACTCTCCACCCTGTTGCTATAGGCTGGGAAACCCAGCTGGGGACCAGAACCCACCCTTCTCAGGTGGGCCCCCGGCTCTGTTCCTTTGGCTGCTGCCTCCAGTGGGGGCCCTGCCAGCCCTCTTGTGCTTGCATGATTCCTACCAATCATGTTGTGATGAAGCATCCTCTTCTGTTCTGTCCGTGGAAATAAGGCTTCTTTCCAGCTGGTATTCTGTTCGTTATTGCAGGTGATTTTTTCCTAATTAAGTTGTAATTCCAGATGGGTCCTGGAAGGAGATTGGTGTAGCTCTGCTAGTCATCTGCCAACTTGGTTCCCCTTTAAATTATTTTCAATTTTAAAAAATACAAGAAGAAAAGGACTAACCCCTTCCTCAAATCCTGCATTATTTACCATTTCTAAGGTGTTTTGGGTTATATTTCTGTGTATAATTATAATTGTATATAACCTTCCCAAGTAGATTTTTATTTAAAAAAAATTTTTTTTTAAGATTTTATTTCATTATTTTTAGAAAGAGGGGAAGGGAGAGAGGCAGAGAGGGAGAAAGACATCAATGTATGGTTGTGTTTCACCTGCCTCCAGCCACAGACCTGACTGGAGACCTGGTTTGCAACCTGATTATGTGCCCTGGCTGGGGAATCGAACCTGCGACCTTTGGGTTCGCAGGCTGGCACCTTAACCACTGTGCTACCAGCCAGGGCCCCAAGTAGATTTTTAACCTATTAGGGGTACAAACAACCATAGCTACACCCCACAACCCTTGTCTCCAGGGTCTTTACATAGTTTTCTGATCTATTTCTATGAGAGCTTCCTGAGTTTTTAAACAAAGGCCCTCCAGCTTACATAGACTACCATGTAGTATAGCTAAAGTTTAAAGGAACTATAACTATTGCAGTAAAATATAAATAACACAAAATTTACCATTTTAAGTGTATAGTTCAGTATTATTAATAGATTTATAATGTTATGTAACCATTAGCACCATCCATATCTCAATGGAACTTTTAAAAACTTCATTTCCTAATTTGTTCTATGAAGTCAGTGTTACCCCTAGTACCCAAACCAAATGAAGATATTACAAGAAAAAAAAAGCTACAGACTAATATCTCTCCTAAATACAGATGTATTAAGTCACTAAGAAAAAATTAGTAAATCAAATCCAATAATGCATGAAAAATTATATACCACAACCAAGTTGGATTTATCCCAGATATACAAGCTTGTTCAACACTTGAAAATCAATCAATGTAGTTCACCACACAACAGACTAAGGATGAAAAATTATATGTTCATATGAACTGATGCAGAAAAAGTATTTGACAAAATCTAACACCTGTTTAAAAAATGATGAAAACTCTCAGCAAACTAGGAATAAAGAGAGGCTTGTTCCACTTGATTTAAAAAAGCATCTACAAAAAACCTACATGAACATTCAACTAATTGTGGGAAACTATTGTCCTTTCCTCTTAAGATGGGGAAAAAGGCAACAATATCCCCTCTCATCACTTTTATTTAATGACATCCTGAAAGTCCTGTCTAGTGCAATAAGACAAAAAAAAAAAAAAAAAAAAGATAAAAGGTAAACAGATCGAGAAGGAAGAATAAAGTACTGCTTTACTGAGAAACAAATGCACCTCAAGTCCCTTTTAGAATTTATAAACTTTATTGCATATTGCTTTTTATTTTAAAGATTCTATTCTTGTTATTATTACTACCTTTAAAATAAATTTTTGGGTTTAATTTGTTGTTTATTTTTTAGCTTATTTTTTGGTATATTTTATCAATTATGTTGTTACACTTGTCCTAAATTCTTTTTTCTTTGCTTTCCTCCACCCAAGTTCCCCATTTCCTCTCATAGTCTTACCCCCCATCTTAGTTCATGTCCATGGATTGTACATTCAAGTTCTCTGATTTCACCCATTCTTCTATTATTATTATCTTCTCCTGTCTATCTTGTACCCATCAACTATGTCTCCTAATCCCTGCACCATTTCCCCATTTCACTCCCTTCCGCCTCCCAGTTGATAACCCTCCCAATGATCCCCAAACATATGTTTCTGGGACTATTCTGGTTATTTGCTTGGTTTGTTTGTGTTTTCCTTTTTATTTTTTTAGATCCTGTTGTTGATAGTTGTGAGTTTGTTGTCATTTTAATGTTCATAGTTTTGATCTTCTTCTTCTTAAATAAGTCCCTTTAATATTTCGTATAATAATGGCTTGGTGATGACAAACTTCTTTAGCTTAGCCCTATCTGGGAAGCACTTTGGTTGCGCTTCCATTCTAAAAGATAGCTTTGCTGGGTAAGTAGTCTTGGTTGTATGTGCTTGCCTTTCATTGCTTCAAATATTTCTTGCCAGTCCCTCTTGCCTGGAATTTCTTTTGAGAAATAAGCTGATAGTCTTATAGAAACTCCTTTGTAGGTAACTCTCTGCTTTTCTCTTACTACGTTTAAGATTCCCTCTTTATCTTTAATCTTTGGCATTTTAATTATGATGTGTCTTGGTGTGGTTTGATTTGGATTTAGCTTGTTTGGGACTCTCCGTGCTTCTTTGACTTATATTCTATTTCCTCCGCCAAATTGAGAAATTTTCTTTTACTATTTTTTTACACAAGTTTTCAATATTTTCTCTCCCTCTTCTTTTTCTGGCATTCCTATGATTAGGATGTTGGCATATTTAAAGTTGTCCCAGAGGTTCTAAGCCTTTCCTCACTGTTTTAAATTCTTTGTTTCCACTTTCTGTGCTGGGTGACTATTTATTTCTTCCTTATGTTCCAAATTTTTTATTTGAACCCCATTTTCCTTCCCTTCACCATTGGTTTTGTGTGTATCTTCCTTTGTTTCACTTGGCCTAGCCTCTACATTTCCCGTTATGTGTTTACTGTACTCAAGAATATCTGTCAAGTCTGTGAGCATCTTTATTCTCAGTGTTTTAAACTGTGCATCTGTCAAGCTGCCTATTCCTTTGTCATTTAGTTTGGCCACTGGGACCTTGATTTGTTCCCTTTTTGAGTCATATTTCTCTGTCTCAATATCTTGACAGGCTCCTGTGTGCCTATTTCCTAGGTAGAGCTGTTGCACCTGTTATTTTGTAAGGGACAGCTGTATTAATTAGTGTGGAGCAACCTGTTTTATCATGGTGTGGCATTGTATGCGGGGGAGGTGTCTGAAAAGGAACAGTGCTGCTTGCTCAGCAGTTGCCCATTTTCCAGGCACTACTCCCACTTCCTGTATGGGACTGGCACCTCTCTAGCTGTTGCCTTGCCTGTGCTTCCCAGAATGTGTGGGTCTCCAGATGTTTCAGGACTGTGTGGGCCTCTAAACAAATGAACTCTTCTATGAAATGGATAGTTCCTTCCTCCACCCCAACTCCCACTGATATTCACAGTTAGAACAAACAATACGGATTTATTTTCTCCCCCAGCACTGGAACTTTTAGCCATGCACTCTGGTCTGGTGCTGGGAGCATTCAATAGGTGTCCCTTCTTATGATTGCTCTTTTCACTTGCCAATCTGTCACTCTCCTACTGCAGTTGCTGTACCACCAGCTTACGCAGCTGTCCTGCCAAATGCGACGGCAATCCATTCACCAAACTTCCCCCTCTGTGTTCCGGTTCCACCTTTCCTACCTGTCTGGATGAGTATTTCTTCCTTCTATCCTTTGTTGGACCAAATACAGTTTGATATTTGGGAATTTTTTTTGTCTCTAGTTTTGAGGTAGATGTACCCATTTCTGGTTGTGGAGGGATATACATAATGTGTCTACGTACGCTTCCATCTTGGATCTCTTCTCTTTTATAGCTTCTTAAGATAGATCATGTGGATTGTTTTCTCTCTTTTTTTTTTTTTTTTAGATTTTATTTATTATTTCCAGAAAGAGGGGAAAGGAGGGAAGCAGAGAAGGAGAGAAACATCCATGCATGATTGCCTTTCACCTGCCTCCAGCTGAGGAGCTGGCTCGAGACCTGACTTGCAACCTGGTTATGTGCCCTGGCTGGGAATTGAACCAGCAACCTTTGGGTTCACAGGCCAGTGCCTATCCACTGAGCAACCAGCCAGGGATCTGGGTTTTTAAAATCTTTCTTCTTCTCAAATAAATATATATATTTAAAGCTATGAGTGTTCTTTTAAGCCCTAGTCTGTCAGCATCAATATTTTGATGTCGTATGTTTATTATTATTTAGTTTAAAACATTTTCTTATGTCACTATGATCTTTCTTAGACCCACATGCTATTTTAAAATGTACTACTTAATTTAAAAACATTTGTGGTCTTTATAGGTATCTTTTTATTATTGGTTTCTAGTTTCATCCTACTGTAATCAGAGGACACCCTTTGTATGGTTTCAACAACTCCTTGAAATTTTTTGTGCCTTGCTTTATGCTTTCACATGTAATTTTGATAAGTGTTCATATGCTCTTGATAATAACAGTTATGTGGCAATTGTTAAGTATAATGCTCTAAATTTGTCAATTTGGTTACCGGAGCTGTTCAAATATTTTTCTTTTACTTCTTTCTTTTCTTTTTTGTCTGCTTGTTCTATCAGTTATTGAAAGAGGTTTTGAAGTCTCTAATAATGATTGTGACTCTATCTCTCTTTTTACTTCTGTCAACTTTAATATATATTAAAATATATTACTTTCTTTACAAATTATTTATGCATTATAATTTCTTGGTGTAAGGTGAATCATCTGCACAGTGCTGGCCAGTTAGGTCATTGAACCCAGATGTTTGCAGTTGAAAAAGGCTGGGCTTTGCACCTTTGCAGGCTTTGCAGGCTGGGCTCTGCAGACTGTACTTGAAATGGAAACAAAGCTCTACAGCTAAACTGCAGAATTTGCATACCTCAGCTAGCCTCAACAAACCGGGGAAGGCAGGGGTATAACAACCCCAACAGACCGCAGTCTGCAGAATGATCTCCAATCTCCCTTAGTTGGGACTCTGGTTCCCTTTCCCCCTTCCCTCTCTCCCTCCCCCTTGCCCCCTCTCCTTTCCCTCTCCTCTCCTCCCCTTTGCTATCTAATAAACCCTTTCCTGTCACCTGGTCTCTGAGCCGTCTCCTTGGGTAGGGCGCTGAATAACACTTCCTTGCCTAGAAATTTAGAACTCTTTTATCTTGTTAATTGATACTTGTATCATTATAAAATGTAACTTTTCATCTCTAGAAATATTTTCCCCTAAACTCTATATCGTCTCATATTAATATTTTTCCTTTTTAAATTTAAATCTTTGTATCCTTATATTTAAGTTGTAAAGTGTATAGATTTCGCTTTTTATCCAAAGCAATTTTGATCTTTTAATTGGAGTGAAGATCTATTAACATCTACTGTAATTATTAAAATGTTTATATTTACTATCTAATTGTTTCCATTTCCATTCTTCATTTCTTTATTTCTCCTTGTCTCTTGAGAGAAAAACCAAGTATTTTTTTTAAAAGATATTATTCGTTATTTTCAGAGAAAAGGGCAGGGAGAAAGGAAGAAAGGGAGAAAAGCATCTATGTTTCTAGCTAAGGACCTGGCTGGAAACCTGGCTTGCAACCTGGTTATGTGCCCTGACTTGGGAATCGAACCAGAGACCTTTGGGTTTGCAGGCTGGCACAAATCCACAGAGCCACACCTGCCAAGGCAATCAAGTACTTTTTATTATTCCCTTTTTTCCTCCTTTTTTAAGCTAACTGATTATTAGCTTTTATTTTATTATTATTTTTTTAAAAATTTATTTATTATTTTCAGAAAGAGGGGGATGGAGAGAGGCAAAGAGGGAGAGAAACATCAATGCATGGTTGCCTTCCACCTGCCTCCAGCTACGGACCTAGCTGGAGACCTAGCTTGCAACTTGGTTATGTGCCCTGGCTGGGAATTTAACCAGTGACTTTTGGGTTCGCAGGCCAGCACCTATACATTGAGCCACCAGCCAGCACCTTGGTTATTAGCTTTTAGATGCTCTGGATTACTTTATGTTCCTTTTAAAGGGGAGGCAGACAGTGTAGGTGGATCACTTTAATCCTCTCAAGGTTTGGCTTTAGGTTTTGTTAGAGTTGGTTTATTTTGGTTTTTCATTCGTTCATTACTAAGCTGTGATCTTTCTGAGGTCTCAGGAGTTTGGGTGTTGCTATCCCACTTTGGTGAGTGTTATACTATCTCCATCCCGTTCAGTAGCATGCTGCTGTAAAACCTTGGCATAGCACTTCAGCTTCACAGCTGCTGCTTCCTGTTAGTTTTCTTCAGTCTCTGCTGTGCTTGCTCAGCTTGGGAACTGGCAAACATCTCAAGGGGAGATTGCCTTCTTGGTTTATTTCTCAGCGATTCTCTCCTCTCCAGGACTAGCCAGACACCTTGGCAGCTTTGAACTCCAATCTGTTTCTTTAGCCTGATGGAATACGGCTATTTTCTCTATTTTTGTTCTGTGAATTGTGCCAGGGTGAACATGGAGCTCACCTTCATGTGTTTTAGGGATCATCTGCATCTCCTGTGCCTTCAAATGATTGTGCTACATATTTTGTCTAGCTGTTAACAGTTGTTCTCAGTGGAACAGTTGGTTCAATATGAACTACTCTGTTATGGCTGGAATCAAAAGTTTTCTTTATTTTCAATTTTGCATGCTCTACTATGAATTTAAAAATCTAAAAGAATTTAAGAGATTGAAATTTAAAAATCAAAAAAAGCATAAAAATTGATACAGCTCACAAAACATCAGTCTAATCTAAGACCATCCTGAAGTCTCTGGTCTCAAGCACTCTGGAGCAAACGCCACTTCTTTCCCATCTTCAGTTAGGTTCTTTGGCAAGAGCACTGTACAAAGTCAAAGCTTTGTTTTGGGACTTTTATATAAAATGTAATTCTGAAAAAACCTCTTACTTTTACCTCTTTGGTTTTATTATTAATCAAGAAAGATGGCTGTTCATGCCTAGCTTCCTTAAGATTTTTCAGGAATAAGCAGGACAAGTGCTTGCCCTGGCTTCCTAACAAAGACAGTGTAAGATCAGCTTGGCTGTGAAGGCCAAGAGGAGCCACTCCCATTAAAGATGTGGGTGTTTAACAATTTTCTAGCTCTTGGACAATTTCTCCTCATGCTCTATTTTTATTTTCTTCCCCTAATTAGAACTGTGAATTAGCTACAAATGTGATTTCTACCTCCTCCTTCTATCTGGGTCAGATTGTCCTGTCCAACCCCTAGAATAAAAAAGAACTCAGGTATTGGAGTAGAGTGCTGGTTTGGGGATTTCTGGCTGGCCAGGTGGGCCTGACCACAAACAATTCCCTGTTGACAGGCCAGAGAGTAATTCAAACTATCAGAAAGGTTTTGGTCAGTGTGAAAGTTGAACTAAAAGAGCCATTTATATGATGCAAAAGTTGGACAGCCAAGTAGATATGTTATTATAAGTAGAATTACCTTTTAGCCTCAGTTTTTGGACCTTAGGCCATAGGGCTGTAGTGGCACAGCTCCACTTTGTCTCTGACCCTGCTTTTTCTAGGCTTCCTCTCTGACCCATTTCCTTCTAGTTGTCATAAATAACCTCCTTTTGGTATTTTACTAATATCAACCTGGTTGGTGTCTTGCTGTCACTTTGTAATTAGCTCATATCTCACCATGGATGCTTCATGTGCTCAGTTTATAGTTTGGCTCTTAAAGTTTTATTGCTGCCTGTTCCCAAATTTTTGAAAAAAATCTTTCTATAACCCCCATATCCAGGCTGCACAATGGACGATGTTCTTTATATGTTAATCTCCCTTGAACTTCACACCAGTCTGAAAGGTTATCACCTTCATTTTACAGATTTGGAAATTGAGGATCACAATGACTAAAAGCATCTGCCCAAGATCACAACACTTAAATGTTGCAGAGGATGTTCAAACTCAGGTCTGACCCCAAACTGAAAGTCCTGCATGCTGCTGCTGCTACTGAGTGTGTACTAAGTGGATGAATTACTCCAAATTTTTGAGTCATTTGCAAAAGAAAAATGACCTTTAAAAAGAGGCAATTTAATCAAAGAACTCCCCAATCTAACACACATTCATGTCTTTTTGCCTTAATTTATGTTTCTCCTCCAATCATTCCATTTATTCATCACTGAGCACTTCCTATCTTCTGAGAACACATAATAATACAAAGACATAAATCTTATAGTCTAGTAAGAGTATAAACTGCTACAATCTCTAGAGAAGGTAATTTAACATTATTTTGCAGTTTCCAAATGTGCACAACCTTTGACCAGCTATTCAACTTTAGGAATATACTCACATATTTGTATAAAGCCTACTATCTAATTAGAATATTAACAAATATATAAATAAATGAAATGTATATAATCTCAAATTGAAATAATACTATGAAGGAAAAAAAGAGGTGTATCATTCAGCTCTACAAAGAAACAGAATTAGTAGGAGACAGATATATATGAGATAGATTTATTATAAGAAATTAGCTTATGCAACTGTGGGCTGCTTAGGGAAGTCTGAAATCTGTAGGGCAGGCCATCAGGATGCTTAGGCTGGAAACTTTCGGGCAAGAACCAATGCTGCTGTCCTTAGGTAGAATTTCTTCTCCTTCAGGAAAACAATAGTTTTGCTCTTAAGGCCTTTCAACTGATTATATGGAGTGCACCTAGATTATCAAAGACTGTCTCCTTCGCTTAAAGTGCATTAAATACCTTCACAGTAACACCTAAGTCAATGTTTCCTTAAATAACTAGGATCTATAGCCTAGCCATGTTGATGCATAAAGTAAACCAGTGTGGGAGGGTTAAAAATATGTTGCTTAAGATGTATTCAATGGAAGAAGAGGAAATCTAAACAAAAGAGTCTTAAGTGATAAATTTTTTTGGTTTACAGCACAGGAAAAGCAGGAATAGGATGGGTACTTTGGCTCTAACAGTTTGCATGGCTCTCTTTCCCTGATACTCAGGATGCTTCACAAGATGGCTGTTGCATTCAAGGCCTCATCTGAATGAGAATAGAACTTCACTTCCTGTCACTTTCTCTGAAGAGTAGGAAACTTTTTAGATGCTTCCAGCCAACCTGCTCTCATATCTCATTGGTCTGAAATGAGTCTTTGTGACTGAGGAACTCCTTTCAGTAACATGCTTAGTCTTGAGGTTCTGAGTCAGTTACATGAGGGGAATGGATGGCTATGACTGCTTCAGGCCAGTGCCACACAAACTTTATGACAAATAATAATGCTTATGTGGCTGGCAGATTGGAATGTCTCAAACAAGCATTTTAAGACTCAAGGTTGCTTAGGGTCCACCCGGCTGCCCCAAGCCATAAATATCTCTAGACGCTAGTGAGTTAGACCAATTTGTAACTACCCAGTGGTGGTAGGATCCATCCCCTAGCTCTGAGGCTTCTACTCAGTGGGAAAGAAGTGGGATAGTTATCAAGACTTATTATTATTGGGTAACAAGGAGAGGGACAGGAATGGCCTAGGAACTCAGGATGTTTCCCAAGGTTCTAGTTTCAGTAGCTGAGTGTGATAGGGGACTCAAATGTTGGAAACTTAGTTACAGGTAACAGCTAGTAAGCTTAGTAATCAATGTATGTAAAAAGCTATTGATTCAGGAACTGGAGGGATGACCCACCTTGAGTCCAGGCAACCATAAGCAGTTCCACCTTTGTGCCTAAGGAGAACTGCAAGCAATCAAGATGATATCTGAGCTATTATACTCCAGGGTGAGTGGACCTCCCCCAGGACACAAAGACCTCCACCCAGAACACGGAGGAAAGAATGCTGCAGCTTTTATCTCATTAACTCTTTCCCTGAATTTCAAACCCCTTACCTATGTTTCTTCTCCTTATGTAAAGGGCTTGTTTATAATGGAACGTAAGGCAGTCTGTTAGGATACAAACCCACTGCCCTCTCAGGTCCCCAACCACCTGAATAAAGGGCCCATAAAGATTCAATCCCTGTCTCTGCTTATTGGGTCTGGTAGATGACAGACATCATGAACACTGGCTTTTCTGCTTTCAGGTGTATGCTGGTTGTGCGCTGGAGCTGGATTGTGCTGGCTCATGAGAACAAACTGTGAGTGTCCTGTCCTAATTCTGTATTAAGTGTTAGGAGCATTTAAACCACAGAAACTGTCAAATGCTACAAATCTGTTCTTTTTTTAAGGAGAGTCAGTTGTTAAACCTTCACAAGTTCATGAGGGTAGTGCTATGCTTCAAGACAGAGGCAGGCTGGAGGGAAAACAAGCTTGACCTTTCTTTTGGGATCCTGCTCTCCTTCAAAAAGTAGAGGTGAAATTCCATAAAATTCATCACCTTACTCATTCTTTTTTTTTTACTCATTCTTTTTGAAGTTCCTTCAAGCTCATGGGTTATCTCCTCTTCATTTATTATTCATTATAATACTTTATTTTCTTTTTTTAGAAGGTAACACATTTACATGGTTAAAATTTCAGAAAGTGCAACACTATACAGCCATCCAATTTTCCCCCTAAAGAAAACAGATGTTAACCTATTTTTTAAGCATATTTTTTGAAAATTATTATCTCATTTAAATTACAGTTGACAGTCAATATTATATTAGTTTCAGGTGTACAGCATAGTACACAGACATTTGCATAAAGTGATCTTTTCCATAAGTCCAGGATACACTTGGTACCATACTTAGTTATTACATTATTATTGCCTGTACCCTCATGACTTTTTTGTAAATGCTTATGTGTGTTACTTAATCCTTTCCCCCTTTTCACCCAGCCCCCAAACCCCCCTCCCATCTGGCAGCAATCAGTTTGTTCTTTGTATCAATGAGTTTGTTTTGTTTGTACATTTATTTTGTTTAGATTTCATATATGAGTGAAATCTTATGGTATTTGTCTTTCTCTGTTTGATTTATTTCACTTAGCATAATACCATCTAGATTCATTTTTGTTGTCACAAATAATAAGATTTCATTCCTTTTTATTCCATTGTACAGGGTGTGCATGATAAAGTGGCAAGCTTTTAGTAAAATTAACAACATACCACAGAATTGTTATATTTTAAAATAAATTTATTCTTATATGTAAATACGTAAACATAGTCATTCTTTTTTAAATTGTTCAAAAAAGTCTCCATTTGCTGCAATAGACTCAAGTCAACTTCGGAATCTTGAGCACACTTTAATTAACTTTTCTTTATCCATGGACATCATAATGTTTTCAATCTTAGCTTTAATAGCCTCTTTATTGGAATTAGGTTGTTTATTAATGTCTCTCACAAGTGCTGCATACATAAGTCTAATGGATTTGTATCTGGTGAACTAGGTGGCCAGATTTCCCTTGACCAAAATTTGGAAACATCGACCCTGAGAAATTCTTGCACTTTTTTGGCATTATGTGCTGGTAAACCATCATGTTGGAATCATGATGTCCATTTGAGACTTGCTTTATCTATGGTACACTATTCCCAAAATGTCAAGATAAACATCAAGCCACCTTCAAGCCTTGAGAAACAAATGCAGGGTCATGATATCTCCTTCATTGCTGACAACCTAACACCATCACTATAACAGGGAATTTCATTTTCATGACAATTGGAACTTCATTAAGATTATCCCAGAGCCATCTGTTGTTTCTTCTGTTGACTATTTGGTTCTGCTGAAAAGTCTTTGCATCTGAGAAGAAAATCAGAGGATTTTTTTCTTCAGAATTTTTCAATTTTGTTAGCAGTTTTCCTGCTTCTTCAAAGCACCTTCCCTTTGTCTGCTGTGTCATAAACTGGCCTCTTCTAAGAACATATGATCTTTATTTGATATCTTCAGCAATAATCTTGCAAACCGTTGCATCTGATATCTGCAGTTCTCTTTCTATGGAGCACGATATCTGGACTTGAGCAATCCTTTCGTATCTTACACTTCTTCCTTGTTGATGTGACAACATCAGGATCAGCATCATATACCTTCTTCATGTTGTAAACTCTACTTAAAGGGATTTTATTGAAGTCTGCAATTTCCTTAGCAGTTGGCCCTGTGTGCAGTCCAGAAATTATGGTTGCTCTAACATGGTCTTTTGACATGATGGTTGCTCTCAGAATTTAATACTTTATATCTTCTTTTTTTAAAGATTTTATTTATTATTTTCAGGGAGTGGGGAGAGAGGTAGAGGGAGAGAGATATCAATGTATTGTAGCCTTTCACCTGCCTTCAGCTGGAGACCTGGCTGGCAACCTGGTTATGCGCCCTGACTGGGAATTGAACCAATGACTTTTGGGTTTGCAGGCTGGTGCTTTAGCCACTGTGCCACCAGCCAAGGCTAATACTTTATATCTGAAAAAATGATGTCAAATCATAACCTTAGAAACATAGTTTTTCAAAATTAAAAAGAAGCACATGAAATAAGGAGATGCAAAGTTATTGCCAATTAATCCCATGCACTATGTGTGTGTTGTGTGTGTATTTTTTTTTTTTTTTTGCTTCTCTTGCCTGAGGAATTATATCATAAAAATATTACTAAGAACAATGTCAAAGAGTTCACCATGGCTATTTTATTCTAGGATTTTTGTGGTTTTGGATCTTATATTTATGTCTTTAATTATTATTATTATTTTTTTAAGACAGGGAATACTTTATTCAAACCCATCAGAGAAATGGACTGGCTGGGTCTGTAACAAAGCATGTTTTAAAGCATAGGCCAGTAATTGTATGAGTATACACTGCTACATACAAATTAACTAATCAGACCCCACAACTTTTCAATGTTTGAAACAGAATAAGCTTCCCTGTAAAAGCAGCACTGTTGACATTTTCACCTTAGTACTCCTCTCCTTCTTCCTCACCCTCTCCTTCAACAGAATCCACACCAACCTCCTCATAATCCTTCTCTAGGGCAGCCATGTCCTCACGGGCCTCAGAAAATTCTCCTTCCTCCATGCCCTCACCCACGTACCAGTGCACAAAGGCACGCTTGGCATACATCAGGTCAAACTTGTGGTCCAGGCGAGCCCAGGCCTCAGCAATAGCTGTGGTGTTGATCAGCATGCACACAGCTTGCTGTACTTTAGCCAGGTCTCCACCAGGCACCACAGTGAGATGCTGGTAATTAATGCCAACTTTGAAGCCAGTGGGGCACCAGTCCACAAACTGGATGGTACGCTTGGTCTTGATGGTGGCAATGGCAGCATTGACATCTTTGGGAACCACATCACCACGGTACAACAGGCAGCAAGCCATGTATTTACTACCATGGCGAGGGTCACATTTCACCATCTGGTTTGCTGGCTCAAAGCATGCATTGGTGATCTCTGCTACAGAAAGCTGTTCATGGTAGGCTTTCTCAGCAGAGATGACAGGGGCATATGTGGCCAGAGGGAAGTGGATGTGGGGATAGGGCACCAGGTTGGTCTGGAATTCAGTCATATCCATGTTCAGGGCTCCATCAAACCTGAGGGAAGCAGTGATGGAAGACACAATCTGACCTATCAACCTATTCAGGTTAGTGTAGGTTGAGCGCTCAATATCAAAGTTTCTACGACAGATGCCATAGATGGCCTCATTGTCAACCATGAAGGCACAATCAGAGTGCTCCAGGGTGGTGTGGGTGGTGAGGATGGAGTTGTAGGGCTCCACCACAGCTGTGGAAACCTGGGGGGCTGAGTAAATGGAGAACTCCAGCTTGGATTTCTTGCCATAATTGACAGAGAGACGCTCCATCAGCAGGGAGGTGAACCCAGAACCAGTTCCCCCACCGAAGCTGTGGAAAACCAAGAAGCCCTGAAGACCTGTGCACTGGTCAGTCAGTTTCCGAATTCGGTCTAGGAGAAGGTCAATGATCTCCTTGCCAATGGTGTAGTGTCCACGGGCATAGTTATTGGCAGCATCTTCCTTGCCTGTGATCAGCTGCTCAGGGTGGAAGAGCTGGCGGTAGGTACCTGTGCGAACTTCATCATTGACTGTGGGTTCCAGGTCTACAAACTCTGCCCTGGGCACATGCTTGCCAGCACCTGTCTCACTGAAGAAGATGTTGAAGGAGTCATCTCCCCCACCAATGGTCTTGTCACTTGGCATCTGGCCATCAGGCTGGATGCCATGTTCCAGGCAGTAGAGCTCCCAGCAGGCATTGCCGATCTGGACACCAGCCTGGCCAACATGAATGGAGATGCACTTACGCATAGTTGCTGCTTTGCAGCTACCGAGTGGATAGTGGAGAGGAAGAGAGCTGTCTTTAATTAATTTTGAGTTAATTCTTGTATATGGTGTAAGAAAGTGCTGTTTTTGTTTGTTTGTTTTGCATGTATCTGTCACGTTTTCAATCAGCATCTTTTATTAAAGATACTATCTTCACCTCATTATATATTCTTGGCTCTTTTTTTTTTAAAGATATTTTTAATTTATTTACTTTTAGAGAGAGGGGAAGGGAGAGAAACAATAGTCAGCTGCCTCTTGCATGCCTTCAACTGGGGACCTGGCCCACAACCCAGGCATGACTGGAAATTGAACCAACGACCTTTAAGTTTGTAAGCCAGCACTCAATCCACTGAGCCACACCAGCTAAGGCTCTTGGCTCTTTTTGTTCAATTTTCACACTGACCGAAACTTTTCTGATAGTTTGGATTTGTCTCTAGACTGTAGACAAGGAATTGTCTCTGGTCAGGCCCACTTGGCCAGCCAGAAATCCCCAAACCAGCACTCTACTCCAACATTTAGGTTCTTTTTTATTTTAGGGGTTGGTCAAGACAATCTGACCCAGATAGAGGGGAAATATAGGAATCACATTTGTAGTTAATTCACAGTTCTAGTTAGGGGAAGAAAATAAAAATAGAGCATGAGGAGAAATTGTCCAAGAGCTAGAAAATTGTTAAACACTCACATCTCTATGGGAGTGGCTCCTCTGTGTACCTTGCCTTCACAGCCAAGCTGATCTCACACCAGTCTTTTAGGAAGACAGGACAAGCACTTGCCCTGCTTATTCCTAATGTTTCTCTCTCTAAAATCAATAAAAATATTTAAAAAGAAAAAGAGAGAGAGAGAGAGAAAGCTATGAGGGTTGGTATCTACCATTTAGACAAAAGAGAGCTTTTCTTGTAGTATTTGGGAAATGAAAGAAGAGGTATACAGCTATTTGCTTGAAGTGGTAGATTTCCCTGTTTGCTTCAATTCTGTATATAAGAAGGACAGTACAGGGAACATACAATTTCTTAGGACAGTTGGGAAATTGAGTTAACACAATTTGTCAGTTGTATTGTTCCTACTTTTCTATTTTTCTGAGTGGGGGAGGTCATGCAAATGAATGGAGAACTAAGCTACTTTTTGGGATTTTTCTTTCAACTGCTTGGTTACTTCCTCCCTTTATCAAGAAGTTCTTTGTCTATTTCTTCAGTAATATCAATTGTGCTATATTTTAACTACAGAAAACAGAAACAGGAATGGTTAATAGTTCATATCAGAAAAAGTGAAGTTAATACTTGTAAAATAAAACATTTTGACCACTGTTTCAGAGAATGGAGACTTCCCTCTTAACCAAAACTAATCTTAGTTCAGGATCTATAGATAGATAGTGGAACCTTCAACAGTCATTGTTTATGAGGTCATAAGATGAAAAAAGAAGGAACCACCAACAGTGATCAGAGGTTATGGTTCTGTCACATGCTTGCCTCTGGAAATAGTCTAGGACCAGCAGACAGAGCCTTATTGGCCTAAGGATGTGAGTGGTCCAAGCAGTTTGTTTATTTTGCATTGCACATTCTCAAAAAAATGGGGTTTAGAGCTCTAGCTTGGAGCGGGGAGGTGTGACAGGCCACCTATTGGATAGCTCAGAGTGTCATCCTCACATGGGGAGAAGTGGACTTAGTCAGTTGAGGCTTGAAAATAAAAGAAGTGTAGTCCTGCAAAGTACTCCTAAATACCTAGAGAAACTATAAAGGCCTTCCTTCCTCTTTCCACAAATTCTGACAGTACCTTCTTTACTGCTTGTGGAGTCCTTGGTGTTAATTTCAATGTGATTTTTGCCTATATGTATTGGGGTGGGAAAAAGAGGCTAAAAGGCAGGGGAGGGACATTATGTTGTCCCAATCTTACAGAATGTAGTCTGAAATAAACATTTAAAACCTCTGGGCTTCATGTGCATGTTCACCAAAGGGAAATCTAAGGTTGGGCATGAACAGAGAGCATCCAAGGGGATCTTAGGTGGTTGCTTCCACAGTAGATTTTTGACAAGGACTGACTTCAGCATAACGGAAGCTTGTTTTTGAAAAACTGGGAGACAGGAGAGCATTGTTCTTGGTCTTATTTATTCAAACCTCAAACTCACCCCTTAGTACTTCTTATACTCCAGGTGATCCTTTGTACCAGCACCTAAAGTATAATTTCTTTACTTTGAGAGAGAGATAAAAATCCTTTCCTCCTGTCATAATGTATGGGAGAAACTCCCAGAAACTCAGTTCTTCTTGCCAATGCAGTGAAGAATTACAGATCAGCAAGTCTATTATCATGCAAGCAAGCTGGGTTTATTTGTGATACTGTCTCAAGGGAGAGAATAGGCCTTGCCAAGTTTGGGGAGGAAGGGAGGAGCAAGGGTGGCAAGGGCAGGGGCAGCAAGAACAAGAGCCAGAGCCAGAGTTGTGGTGCCTGTAGAGCAAGATTTTTATTCTGAGGATTTATATAGTTGGCAGGGATGGGGGAGAGTGAAGAAGTTACATATTGATTGACAGGAAGGTGGTGCTAGCTTTCCAGGATGGGGCATGAATACTCAAAGGTGTTAATGGGCTTCTTCCTTTATACCCTATGGGCTCTTTATAGCATTCCAGGCCTTAGGATGAATAGTACAAAGGCTTTCCTTACAAGACAGTGAGTGGCAAGGATACAAAGAATTTCAAGGACTGCTGAATTAGTGGGTGGGACATGTATCCTTCCTCCTCCCTTCTTTGGTGTGCTATCTATCCTACCTAACATTAACTACGTAAAAAAGGTCAACATACTGAAAAAACTACATCTCAAGTAAAATATTAATCTCTGTTATATAAAGAAAGTACAAAATGATTAAGGAAGTATAACACAAACACAATCACATTACTAGTGATAAGGGACTCAAATATTGGAAAAATTTTAGTTTCAGGTAATAGCTAATATGCTTAGTAATCACTGTATTAGAAAAAGCTATTGCTACCCAAAGGTTGCTCATCTGATTCCCCAGTCAGGGCACACAACCAGGTTGCAAGTCAGGTTTCCAGCCTGGTCCTTAGCTGGAAAAAGGCAACAATACATTAATGCTTCTCTCCCTTTTTTCCTTTCTCCCTGCCCTTCTCTCTGAAAATAATGAATAAAATCTTTTAAAAAATAAAACAAAAATAAAAACAAACCAAAAAAGCTATTGTTTCAGGAACGGAAGGTATGACTCACCCTAATTCCAAGAGATGATAAGCAGTTTCACCTTTGTGCCTCAGAAGGAAGGCAAGCAATCTAGATGGCATCTGAGCCATTGTACTCCAGGGCAAGATGTCCACAGCCCAGGTCACAGATAGAGACCACTGTCCAGGGCACAAAGACCAACACCCAAGACACAAAGGCCACTGCCCCGGATACATATGAAAAAATGCTGCAGCTTTTATATGATTAACTTTTTCCCTGAATTCCAAATCCCTTGCCTATACTTTTCTTCTCCTTATAAAAAGGGTCAGTTCAAAAATGGATTTTAAGACCCTCTGTTAGGGTACAAACCTGTCATCTTCTCAGATCACCGACCATCTGGATAAAGTGCCCACAAAGATTCAGTCCCAGACACATAAAGGTTTTATAAAAGTGGAGGCAGGATGAACCAAGAAGGTGAAGGAGTAAGTGGAACTACACCAATCTCCTCCCAGGACCAATCTGGAATTGCAACTTAATTGGGGAGAAATTATCCAGAATAACCAACACAACACAATTGGAGAGAAGCCTTACAACCATGGACAGAACAAAAGAGGCTGCTTCATTGCAATGTGACTGGTAGGAAGTGTGGAGACATGAGAGGGCTGGCTGGGCTCCCACAGTTGGTAGCTGAAGGGACGGAGAAACACCTCAGCAGCTGAAAGTGGAAATTCGGCCTGATAAGAGTGAGTTCTAAACCCCAGCTGGGATTCCCAGTTTACAGCAATACAGCTGAGAGTAAAATGGCATCAAGCTGTGAAAAATTAAAAGCCACAGGGTTTGCTATGCTAAGTTGGCTAGAGACAGAGAATTATCAAAGGGATCATGTACAAAAATATATTGCCACCCACTTACCCTGGTCTTCACCAGAGGGAGGGCAGAGTGGACTAGAGATGCTTAAGGAGAGTTTGGGATGGTGGCTTTGAGGACAGAAATGAGGGAGCAGCCAATAGGGTCCCAGTACTGACTCATTCCCCTCACCAAAGGCAAACTACTCTACTCAGAGCAGTATCAGTTTGAGGTGAAGTGATAGCCCCCCCCCCCCATAGGAATCAATCTGCCCTGTTCAGCGGTGCCTAACCCTGACCCCTGATCATAAACTGATCGAATTAACAACTGACTTAACCTTCCCCACCCAGTGATGCCTATACCTGACAGCTAATCACAGATTAATTGGACACAGACAAAGATAGTGGATCTCTGGTAATTTCCAACAGGCTGACTGGGCCAGACTGGGACACAATCTGATGTCACCAGTGGTGGATCCAGGAAGTAAAGAAAGTGCACCTACCTGTACATGACAGAAGGTCACACCACAAACAGAAGTCAAAGCAGACCAATTTAAGAAGCAGAAACAAATAAGAAGAGTCATCTAAAATGGGAAGACAAAGAAATAAGCCCCCAATCAAAAGGAAAGGAGAAATCCCCAGAAACAGTTCTATGCTAAATGAAATAGTGGTAAGCAAACTATCAGACATGGAACTCAAACTAATGATTATAGACAAGCTCATTGAACTCAGAGAGCTCAAAGAAAAAAAAAAAAACAACTTCAGGGGAACTATAGGGACCTAGTAAGAACTATGTACACCAGCATTAAAGATAACATAGAAACTATCAATAAGGGCTATCAAAGGAGGAAATGAAGAATACAATTTCTGAATTGAAGAACACAGTAGAAGGAATCAAAACCAGGATAGAAAAAGCAGAGGATTGGATCAGGGAGCTGGAAGACAACATAGAAAAAAAATTCCCACATAGTGCAACAAAATGAAGAAAGACTGAAGAAAAATGAAGAGGTTTTAAGAGAGCTGTAGGACAACATAAAACATAGTAATATGTAATACAACAACAATAAAATTAAAAGAAAAAAAAAAAAAACATAGTAATAATCATATCATAGGGATACCAGAAGGAGAAGGAGGGGAGAAAAGTATAGAAAATCTGTTTGAAACAGTAATGACAGAAAACTTCCCTAACATGAGAGAAAAAGTCACACAAATGCAGGAAGCACAGAAGGTCCCAAGGAAGATGAACCCAAAAAGGCCCACTTCAAGACACATTATAATTAAAATGGCAAATTTCAAAGACAAGGAGACAATCCTAAAAGCATCAAGAGAAAAACAGGTAATAACATACAAGGGGGCTTTGATTAGGCTATCAGCTGATTTCTCAACAGAAACAAACACTACAAGAATGGAAAGGTAAGAAATATTCCAAGCAATAGAAAATAAAAGCCTGCAACTGAGACTATTCCATCCAGCAAGGCTATCATTCAAAATGGAAGGTGAAATAAGGAGTTTCCCAGACAAAAGAAGGCTAAAAGAATACATCTTCACCAAGTCAGCATTGCAAGAGATGCTAAAGGGTCTGCTTTAAGAAGCTAAAGAAACAGAGAGACAGAGAGGAAGACAGATACAAAGGGAAAAATTGACAACGAATAAGTGCCTATCAATTACTATAACCTTAAATGTAAATAGATTAAATGTATCAATCAAAATACATAGGGTAGCTGAATGGATAAGAACCAACCTTAACTTATGAATGCTTTAAAATAATCTTGTTATAAATAGATTTTACTAAATAATGTATTATTTTGTATTTTTGTTGTATCTGCATTACTGTAGGTTATGTGTTCTTAGATTGAAATTCCTAAATTTGGAAAGTCAAATTACTGGCAATAGTTTTTAGAAAAATCAAATGCAATTATGGGGAAAAAAAAGTAAGAAACTGTAGATGTACAATACATGCTGTCTTTCTTACTGTTACAAAATATGTGCTTGTTTGTGAGTGTATAATATATAGATTTTATTAACAATTATGATTTAAATATTAACCAACTGGTAGTTGTTGTGTTAAGAAATTAGTCAATATTTAGGTTAGAAAAGATGCTGACAGTGAAGACTAATTTTGGATGGAAGTTACCAACTACTAAAATATATGATTCAGGTATATAGGCAATATATAAGCTCATATTAGCATATAAATGAGATGAGATGACTTTCAAATTGATAGTAGAAGTAGACATTTCCATCATCAAAGTCCCCCAAACTGGGGATGGTTGCGGAAATGTATGAATAATGCTGTAGTAAACTTCATCATTGAAATGTGAACATACCTAATTTCTATCTTAACAGACTTTTAAATAGTTCATTGGTTAGTTGAGGACCGTATAGAAGTCAACCACAGGTTCAAAAAATAACTAGAATATTATTGTACAAAATTATATAAATCCTAGCTTTATTTTTTAGAAAGATTTTATTTATTATTTTTAGAGATAGGGGAAAGGAGAGAGGCTGAGAGGGCGAGAAACATCAATGTATGGTTTCCTTTCAGCTGCCTCCAACTATGGACCTAGCTGGAGATCTGGTTTGCAACCTGGTTATGTGCCCTGGCTGGGAATTAAACTAGCGACCTTTGGGTTCTCAGGCCAGTGCCTATCCACTGTGCCACCAGCCAGGGCCCTAGCTTCTCTGCTTTTTACTTAAAATTAGTAGACAGCATTTCCACTCTGTGGGGACTAGCTGAGACTGCAAGTGCCATTATTTCTGAAGGCTTTATTTAACTTGTAAAATACATGTAGAGGAAAAACAGAGGGTATCAAAAGAAAAAGACCTCTGCCTGGTTAAAAAAAAAAAAAAATCAATCTGCTACCTAAGATGGAAAACTCCAAGAAGAATAAGTTGTAGTTCCAGTAGCTTAAAATAAAGTTGAGTTGTATTATTGGAGGGGGTGGGATCTGACTCAGAAACCAAATTTATTATTTATTTATTTATTTATTTATTTATTTCAATGTATGGTTGCTTTTTTCACCTGCCTCCAGGTATGGACCTGGCAGGAGACCTGGCCTGCAACCTCATTATGTGCCCTGGCTGGGGAATCGAACCTGCGACTTCGCAGGACAGCACCTTATCCACTGAGCCACCAGCCAGGGTGAAACCAAATTTATTTTTTACTATGGGTTTGGCACTGTCTCTAGGATAGCTTTCATGAAAATGGGTTCTGCAATATACCATTTCTATAATATATTCCACAAAAATATCATTCCTGTGTAAAGTTGTGAGAAACAAGGTAGCAACAGACTCTCAAACCAGGCTAAGCCACAATAGATAATTAATTATTAATGGCTAGGCCAAACAGCATATGCATCAGGAAGTCTCTGAGTTAACAGGATTTAACAAAGTGAGGATGTGACCAAACTAGTCACAGGCACCTCTGGGAACAAACAAAAGGAGGGATGGCCACATTTGCACCAAAAGTTGCCCATGCCAGGGTTTAAACTGTCCAATCATCTCTTTAGACATGATCTTACCAATTGAGACCCCTAAGTACTCAACCAATGAGGAAATGGGAGGGATTGCTCAAGTCAGGGATAAACACATCTGTTTCTCCCACTTTGGTGTGCCTGTCTACCAGATACCACCAGGCACCCGCACTTGCAACAACTGCCTCACTTTCGCTGTGCTCCTGGCCTCATTGTCCATTTGTTTTACAGACTGGGTAAGCATGTTTCTCACAGTTTTAAAGAGAAAGGAAAAATGCTTAATTTACTACAACATGGCTAAAATATTATCATTTAACGTGTAATAATTATATAAGCTATTGACATATTAAAAATTTTTTGTATTAACTCTTCCAAATCCAGTATGTGCTTTGTAGTACATTGCAATTTGAGTTAGCCACATTTTAAGTGGCTACAATATTGAACACTGCAGATTTAATGAATAAGGAAGACTAAATCTTTTGGGAATTAAAATAGAGTCAAAAAAAAAATAGAGTCCATTTATTTCATTTTATATATTTTTTTAGCTCAGGAGAAGTCTGCCTATAATCAAGCAAATGTAGGTAGAACCTGGAAAGAATAATTACGAGACAAGATTTTTTTTTTCAGGGACAAGAAATGAAAGAAACTAGACCAAAATATTTCTAATAGGAATTTTTTAAGACAATTAATTAAATTATTAATTAATTATTAGACACGGTCTTAGGAATAGAACTATATTTTTCTATTTTAATATTATAAAAATACCTATGTGTACAAATGTACTTGTGCATGTGTTTGGTAATATTACAATTGGTATTACTTAAAAAGTAAAATTTTAAACAAATGAATTAACATTAGCATTTTGAAATAATGAAAAGAAAACTTGTATGAATATAATTTGAGGGGCTGACAGAAGGCAGTAATTAAATGGTGAATTGTTTGGATGTGAAAATAACAGAAAAAGAAGCACACATAGACAGGGGGATGTTAAGAAGAATAAAGGAAATGGAGAAGCCAAAGAACTTATATGCATGACACATGGACATGAACTAAGGGGGGCATTGCTGGAGGGAATGGGGGGTACTGGGTGGAGGGGGGCAAAGGGGGAAAGATTGGGACTACTTTAAACAACTGTAATAGCAAAATCAATTATATTCAATCTCTGTCTCTGCACATTGGGTCTGGTAGGTGACAGGCAGCACGAAAACTGGCTTTTCTGGTTTCACTAATAAGTTTGCCCCCTGAAGAGGAGAAGAAGAAAGGAAATGTGTTAGTAGAGAAAGTAGAGAGAAAAGGAGAGGAAAGGTCCCTGGAGTCAGTGGAGGAAAATGACTATTCACTCTTGTATATGCTCCCCTTTGAAGTGTTAAAAGTTTTTAAAACAACTATTTTCAGTTTTTCACTACTTTTTATCTTTAACAGTTCTGATTGGGCAGTCAAACCATCATCCACAATGAAAATAATTTTTTAACCTGAAAAAGTAAGAACTAAAGTCAACTACCTTAAGACCCTATCAAAAACCAAATATTATGGTGTGAAGGTTTGTGTCCCCACCAGATTTATATGTTGTAGCCCTAACCCTGATGTGATAGTATTTGGTGATAGGGTCTTTGGGAGGTGATTAGGTTTAGATGGGATTATGAGGGTGAGACCCTCATGACGGGATAAGTGGCTTGATAAGAAGAGGAAGACAGAGAGATCTTGCTCTTTTCATGTGCATGCACCAAGGAAAGGCCATATGAGAACACATCAAGAAAGTCGTCATCTAAATACAAGCCAGGAAAGGCCCTAACCAGGCACTGAATCTGCTGACACATTGATCTTGGACTTACACTCTCCTGAACTGTGAGATATAAATGACTGTTGTTTAAGTTGCCTAATCATTGGTATTTTGCTATAACAGCCTGAGCTGACTAAGATACCAGAGAACTGGAGAACCACCTATTAGCTAAAGGTCATTGTCAGAGTGGAGTTTAGAGAAATAAAGTGTATTTGTGTGTGTGTGTGTGTGTGTGTGTGTGTGTGTGTGTGTGTGAGAGAGAGAGAAGTCTGCATTCAGAAGTTATCTCAAAGATTGTGATTCCAGTGAGGATCACTGGTTGCCCTCATAAAGTATCTGTATTTTAATATAGGCCTCTTAAATTTCAGGTTGCCTGCAATATGCAAAGTCACTAATGTTAGAATTTTGGGTGCCACTAGAAGTGAAGATTTGTTTCTCTGGGGGGAAGAAAGAAGAATTTTCTAGTGTTTCTCAGAGAGAAAAACAGGGGTATGTATTTTGTTATTGTTGTCTTTGTTTATTGGGGTTTTAAATTTTTTTAGTTTGAACTCTGTTATAGGCCAGAGGTGTTCTTTCTATAAGATATCCTTCTGGACATATTTAGTTAAAATATTTCTTCAAATATTTGTATCAAAATATTTTCCCAGTTTCTCACCTCCTTTCTGATCTTGTACACATGCTAAGTGCTTCTTCTTAAGTAGCTGTTGCTTAGGAAGAGAGAGGTTGTGTGTGTGTGGGGAGCCCTTCTTTTCTTCAGGAGCCCATTTTGCCGGCTGCCAAGAATGACTCATAACCTCAGAGTTTGGTGAAAAGGAAAGGTATTTTGTTTATTTGAAGGTGTACAAACTTATATTAAAGGTGCAATTATGCGATTAAATCCCACTCCTTTTTAAAAACACCGGAAAAATATAGTCCTGCCTGATAGGCTAGCTTTAAAATAGACAAGCACGTGCTACCATTTTTTCTAAAACACAACAGTTCACAGTTTAGCATTCCAGTTATAAATTCAAAGTTCCCAGCAGGGCTATACTCAATTGGAGGAGGATCTGGTGCACACTCCTGGACCTTATAGCACATGTAATTACCTATCTCTATGCAAGCTGCATGTCTCCCTTTCTCCTCTCTTTGCTCCTTACCCCCAAACCAGATGAGTTCCTCCCTGTTTCTCAGGCCATGTGTCTGTCTGCCTGTCAGTTCATCTGGGAGAAAGAGAGAGAAAGACTGATGGCTGCTGCCCTATTTTAAGTCATAATGGTGGCCTGTGACACAGTGGTAGGGTGACCAATGGTGGCCACCTGTGAAATCTTGCGCAGCCCTGTAAATTCTTTTGTTATTATTCTATAGTCAAACCCCCCTTCCATCTTCTTTGAGGAAGAGGTTTATCCAGTCATTTGGATAACTAAGACACTAGTTACCAGTTATAGATATGCAACCCTTCCCCCATCCCCAAACCTCCGGCTATGGAGAATTTGGAGATTGCTTTCTTCTAACCTATAACAAGAAGACAGAAAGAGTTCCACCCACTGTGACTAATACCCCTGTTGAAGCACTTAATTGTTGGCTCCCTAAGCATCTTCATAGTATAAACACAAGCATGCTACACTGCCCCTACCCCCACAGTCCAATTGATAACTGAGAAGTTTCTACTGTTGCTGAGCACACTTGGGCTCATTTATGTGGCACCTTGATGAATGACCCAATAATTAGTGTTGAGAAAAACAGGTCTTTATTTATAATATGCCAACCTTAGGGGTTCCGTGAACACTCCTGCTCAGAGCCCTGTTCTCTCATAAGACCCAGCACATCCCTTGCTTCCCAAAAGGCTATAAACCAAAATCAAGTTCCCCATCCCTTATCTGTCAGCTCTTTTCTGTAGGATCTGGGGTAAAGGTTGTCTTCAGTCTCCACATAGTCCAGGAAAGCATGTGCCATGTTATACTGGATCATGGTGAAGCCTAGGAAAGGCACAAGTCTTAAGGGAGTATTCTCTCCATATATGCCAAGTTCCAAGACAGAGTCTGGGCCTCCAAGGCAAAGTCCTTGGTGACTTTGGAATCAGCTGGAGCAGGGACAATCAAAACAGTAGCTTGTCTGCTTTCTTATTAGCCTAGGCTGCATGGCCAAATCCTGACTACAAACTGTATAGCTGCTTGTTGCTTCCCACATGGCTGCTACATCCTCTTCCTCCTCACATGGCTGCGACATGCCCCTCCATCATGGCACACTTACATTATGCTCTACAAGTAGCACCCTTTCCTTAAGGCTGTTCCCCCTCCCCCACCTCTTCTTTTAAATCCTGAAAGTCAGTACACCTTTTACCCTGGGGTGGTAGCACAGCTATTATCTAGCTACCAGCTTGCCATAGATATGCAAAGTACCTTAAAAGCTGTATTATTTCCTTCTCCCATCCCCCCAAACCATGGCCTGTGGGGAAGGTCTGTACCCTGTTTCACTACTGCAGGGAAAGTATTGGTGTTGAAGTGGGAGGAAGGGTGATTTACTTTCTACCCGTTTTCTAGGACCTTCCATAGCAGACAGTGCCATTAGAGAGCTGGTTAATGTAGCTTCTTATAGTCAATGGAACCAATGACAGTTTCTTCTCTAAGGACATTGCTGATTTGGGAGCAATGACTTAACTTTGATGAAAATAGTAATTTCCCACTGCTTCCCGAAAACACCATTTGTCTCTATTGTGATGGAAAATGCTTACTTTCTTTCATATGAGTCCAATGAACTTCTCAGAGTTCAAAAACGTTCCTCACTACCAGTTAATAACTACAGGTGGAAATTTCTTTGGCAACAATGCGAGGAGCTGTGAGAGGGTAAAGAAGATTCTTGCCACCTAAAGCAAGAGAAACTAGTTTTGTGCAACCCGTTTTATAATACCAGTGGGAAAACTGATTATTCTCCAGGTAGAAGTGCTGTGACTGATATGTTCTGGAGTGTCATGTCTGCCTCATTCTCAGTCCTTGCCTTGCATCAATTATACTTCTATCTCCCTTTGTTTCAATTTCAGAAATGCAATTTCCTTGCAATGGCTCTTCAATAACCTGGGCACCCCAGGCTGATCTGCCCACGTTTGCTTCGAAGGCAAATAAGCAACTTTAATATGGGGTCCCAAGTGCAAATAATAGATAGTCATCAGGAGCAGAGGACTCTTGCCTGGGCTTGCTCAGAAAATCCCCTTTGTAGAGGAGAGTGAGGCTGTTTCTCCAGCTCCCTGGTTATGTGCATCCTTTGTCAAACATAAACTCTTATCCTAAAGACCTTGATTGCTTTGGTTCAGACAGATGAGGATAGTAGGTAAAAGAAAAGAGAAAGTACATGGAAAAAGCAAACATAGAGAGACATAAAAGTAAGGGAAAATCAGAAGGGACAAGGGGAGAATATTAATCATGTTATTGAGCAAAGCAGGTCTCGTTTACGTGGCATGTTGGTATATGATCCAACAATTAAAGTTGAGAAAAATGGGTCTTTATTTACAATAATACAACCTTGGGAGGGCTGGAAGCACTTCAGCTCAGAGCCTTATTCTCCCCTAAGACCCAGCACTTCCCTTTCTCCCCAAAAGGCTATAAACTAAAACCAAGCTCAATAGTTTCTGAGTCCCTATCTGTCTGCCCTCTTCTTTAGGATCTGGGTTATGTTGTCTTCAGCCTCTGTATAATAGTCCAGGATAGCATGTGCCATGTTACACTGGTTCATGGTGGAGTCCTGGAGCAGGCACAATTAAAGCAGCAGGATGTAGTCCTGGCTGGTAGCACAGTGGATAAGGTGCCGGCCTGTGAACCCAAAGGTCGCAGGTTTGATTCCCCAGCCAGGGCACATAACCAGGTTGCAAACCAGGTCTCCAGTCAGGTCTGTGGCTGAAGGCAGGTGAAAAGCAACCATCCATTGATGTCTCTCTCCCTCTCTGCCTCTCTCCCTTCCCCTCTTTCTAAAAATAATGAAATAAAATCTTAAAAAAAAAAAAAAAAGAAAGAAATTTAAAGCAGCAGGATGTCTGCTTTCTTACCAGCCCAGGCCACATAGCCAAATCCTGACTACAAACTGCACCTCTGTTTCTCCTTCTCACATGGCTACTACAACATACTCCTCCACCATGCTCATTTATTTTACTCCAGTTGTTAATCCAAAACTGTGTGACACCTTCTTTCAAACCAGACCTAACGGCAAACAGCAAACGGAGGGGCCCTTCTTCATCCTTTTGAACAGCATGGCCCCCTTGAACTCAGGCAGTTCTCACTCAGATCCCTGTCTGTGACTCCCAGAGTGATCCCCAGGGATGCTTGACCATAGCACATAGAGCTTGAAGCCAGTACATGGCCCTTAGAACCAGGACTGTCCCTATCAGACACCTGTTCTTGGCCTTCAGGGCCAGAGCCATTCCTGCTAGAACCCAGTTGCACAGAGAACCCAACTGGTACAGTGCCCACACAGCACATCACCTGAACAGCACGTCTAGCCCACCGTCTTGCCCACTCCAAAGATGGTGGCACCCTCACGTGCAGCATCACTCAAGATGGCAGCGTACCCATCCGGCTCAGTTTCTGAGCCCCAACAAGCATGCAGGTTCAGCTCACAGAGCCTAGCAGTTCCCTTCCTCCCCAAACATGTGTTTTTTTGTTGTTGTTTTTTTAATACCATTGTGGCATTCCTGGTGACCAGGACCTTGAGCTGGGATGCCAAGCAGTGACCTGAGACCGGGAGGTCCCTACAGCCATGCTCCAGGGATCAGTTTTTCCCCCATGGCTGGAACATGACTATAGGTTCCCTTAGTCCCACCTAGGCTTGCCAAAATTGTTACTGAGCAAAGTGGGGCTCATTCATGTGGAGTCTTGGTGTAAGACCCAACAATTAGCATTGAGAAAAACAAATCTATATTTACAATATTCCAACCTGGAGGGGGCTGGGAGCACTGTTCTCCCCCAAGACCGAGTACTTTCCTTGCTCCCCAAAAAGCTATAAACCAAATCCAAGCCAGACAGTTCCTCATGCTTTTTCCATCAGCTCTTTTCTTCAGGATCTGGGGTATGTTGTGTTCAGGCTCCATATAGTCGTCCAGGAAAGCATGTGCTGTGTTACAGTGGATCATGAAGTCCAGGAAAGGCACGTGCACTAAGACAGCACCCTCTCCATATGTCTGTCAGGTCCCAGCACCTTGCCTTGCTGTTGACCACACTGTTTGTCAGGCAGCAGCACCTTGGCATCCTGTTCTTGGTGCCAATTTTCAGGTCCCGTGGGTTTGGGTGCCGGACCAGCAAGTTCTAATAATAGGGAGACCTCTGGTCTGGTGGCAAACAAGGACTTACATGGAGCCTTCAGGGGGTTTGCATGCTTTCTTGCAAGCGGCAGGCTAACAACCTTAGAGTATCAGCATCCTCACGGTTCACACCCTTATCACAGTTACCACAATTGCACTTAGGTTAATGGCTGGAGAATCTGGGTGGCTCTAAACCTACTCTCCTGTTTTCATGCGGCTGGGCACTAGAGAGTGTCGGCTAGTACATGCACAGTTTGTCTGCTCTCCCGCAACATGGTGCATGCTGAGCGTACAGCGAGGGCATTCTTATATACACATTGGAACAAAGGAGGCTCTATACACATTAGAACAAAGAGGCTGTATATCCCAAGGTGACATCTGTCTGCTCAGATGGTTATCCTTGGGGACTAAGTTTTCTGGGGCTCTGGGGACAAGATTAGCTTCAAGGCTGTCTCCCTGGCTGACCCAGAGGGAAGGTCCAGCCATGCATAGACATAGAAATTCCTCGGGCCTGACAATGTCCTGAGTTCCAAGAATCCAGGTCTACAAGGCAGAGTCCTTGATGGTTTCAAAGTCAGCTAGAGAGGGCATAATCAAAGCAACAGCATGCTGCTTTCTTGCTAGCCCAGGCTGCATGGCCAAATCCTGACTATAAGCTGCATAGCTGTTCACTGTTTCTCCCATGTATATTACAACATCCTCCTGCATCATGGCACCCCTCCATCATGCTTCTCCTCCATGCTTCTCTTTCTTACTCCAGGTCTTAGTCCAAAAGCATGTGGCACCTTCTTTCACATCAGACCTTATGGTGGACAAGGTGGCCCTTCTACATATTTTCAAATCACATGGCTCTTCTTTCATTGCTCCTCCTATTTTTAAATGCCGACTTGAAGCACCCGCCATATGTCATAAAAAGTATCTTAAGCCATATCATCTTCCCTTTTTCTCAGGTAGCTACACAGCTGTTGTTTAGCTATCAGCTTGCCATAGATATGCAAAGTACCTTAAAAGCTGTATTATCTCCTTTCCCATCCCCAAAACCATGAACTGTAGGGAATTTGGGGATTCTCCCCCACCCCCCACTCTGTTATAATCAGGTAACCAGGCCTTTCAGCTGGACTCTAGGGGCATCTATGTGTTCCGTGTTACAAATCAGCTGCCTCACCACTGTTCAATGTTTTATTGGAGCTTTCGTTCTTATTATCATGGAAGAAATATAATTACCAAGTAAAAAACAAAAGGTTAAAAATAGCTTGTATAGTATGACTGACATTTTTATATACTGTATGTTGGCATAAATATGTGAAAGTTTACAAATAAAAGTTATAAGCGTTATAAATGAAAATTGTAAGTTTATAGGTGAGTTTTTCTCTCCTTTTTTTTTCACCTATCTATATTTTCCACAATGAATGTCTATTATTTATAATACAAAACAGTTATACTAAGGAGTAAAGGGAAGGGACAGATACAAAAGAAAACACTTGCGAATTTGAGGGAAGAAGACTAAGCCTGTTTTGTTTTTTTGAGGTATATGATAATACAGATATTTAATCAGGCTATAAATTTCCCAGTAATAATTGCTTGTTCTTTGCACTCAGGCAATTGACCACTATTTAATTTTTTTAAAAGATTTTATTCATTATTTTTAGAGAGAAGGGCAGGGAGAGAGGAAAAAACGGAGAGAAACATCAATATATGATTGCCTTTCACTTGCCTCCAGCTACAGACCTGGCTGGAGACCTGGCTTGCAACGTGGTTATGTGTCCTGACTGGGAATTGAACCAGCGACTTTGGATTCATACTATTTAAGTTTTTTAAGCACTCTAGTTTTTAAATCTTTTAAAAAAATCATGTTCAGAAAAAGAAAACAGATGCAAAATAATTATTATGATTCAGTTTATATCAAGTTCAAACTTTAATCTATGTAAGTAAAAAACTAGAGAGAGTTGTCATACTTTAGAGGGTGCAAAGGGACCTAAAGGGGACTGTTGGTTCCTGGTGAAGTTCTATTTCTTAATATGACTGCTGGAAAAATGAGTGTGATCACTTTGTGAAAGTGCATTAAAATGTATCTTTAGTTTTTAAATCTTTAGATCTATATTTCTTAACATAGAGGTGCATGTAAAAATCAGCAGGGAAACTTTTTCAAAATGTTTTTTAGTGTTCCACCCTCAGAAGTTCCAATTCTAAATGCTCAGGTAGGGCCTAGATAGGAGTCATTTGAAGAAACATTTCTAGTTTTCTGTTACTCATCCTCGTTGAAAATTCCATAATGTGCAAAATAATTTGCTGAGTTACTAAAGGAAAATATTAGAACTAATTTTATTTATTTTCTATTGCATCCTTAAGAAATTTCTACTTGTATATGTATTAATATGGTATATAATATTGATATAGTAAAACATGTATAATTTGCAAATAAATAAATTTACACATTTGAAGGTATGTTAAAAACGGTTTCTTTATAAGGATGTCAGTCAAAACCTTTGGCGATAACTGCTTCAGAGACTTCAATATGAGTGGGATAAATCAAGTATCCAGCCAAATGAAATTATTCTCCAGCTAAGGTAATGACTAGGGAAAAGTCACATTAGGGAAAAGTTGATGATGATTAATTTTGACCTACATTGTTTCCCTCTTAGTGGTGTATTGCTATTTACTGGACTTGTGCCATCATCATTTGTAGGTATATGGTCTCCTCCAAGTAGGCTGTAGCTGCCTCCTTGGTAAATACACATGCACATACATGCCCCTACTGCAGAGGACAGCACTTGGCTGATCATTACTTCATGGTTCCTATGTGCTATACTTTTATAGCTGTTTTGGAAAAAAAAAAAAAGCAATTGGTTATGTGTTCTGACTGGGAATTGATTTAAAAAAGAAAGAAAGAAAAAGAGTGAGAAGTAACCCTTCCAGGTAAAGATAGAGAATTCAATACACACAATTCCTTTTTTTTTCTCTTCTGAAATTTAGTTATAATAATTGTAAATAAAATTTTAAGGAGAAAATAACAACAAACAAATTTTAAGCCCTCATAGCAACAAAATGTCAAAAGCTGGTAAGAAATGTTGCCAATGACATAGCAGACACAAGAAAGCTGATTCCTAAAGTAGCCATGGGGAAATTCTGAGGAACCAGCCAGAATTGCCCAAAGGCACAGGAATATCTCAGGAAATGAGGTGAGGGCATGCTAAAACCAGAAGGAGTAGCTTAGAGTCTATTTAGGAAGCTATTAGGCTCCAGCTTTTCTCCTCTCTCTTCATAGGCCAGTGCCCACAGAGCGACTAGAATAGAGTCTGTGGGTTGGAGAGCACCAGGCAGAGCTGAGGACTAGGTGCTGTACCAAAACTGAAGGGTTAAATGAACAGGGGAAGACACTGGGCTCTTTCTTCACTAGGTTCCCGCATTGCCTGCAGCCAAAATTATATCCTTCAGGCATGAGCCTGGAAGAGGTCCCCCTGGGGAATTTCATCTCCCCAGGAGAGAAAACTTAAAGGTAATAATGTAGGGGTCCTCTATACAAACAGCCCACCCAGAACATATAGTGGAGTCTCTGGTTAATGAGACCCCTAAAGGTTCAGAACTTGCACTCATCTTTTCAGTCCCCATTCTTAAATAGGAGCAGACAAACAAGGTTTTATTAGACATGAGGAAGGCCTCTCACAGGAAATACCGAGACCAAAATGAATACAAATAAGCAACTTGAAGGAAAGAGAGACCCAGCAGGTTGAAGAAAATGTCAACTACCCTTTAATTCATATCCTCAGAGCTAAGATAAGATATGTAGCCATCAAATTAGAAAAGAAGCATTCAGGAAATAACACCTCTTGAAAATTAGAAATATGATAATAAAAATAAATATTCAATAAAAAGATTAGAAAATAAAAACGAGTAAATCATCCTAAATGTATACTAATGAATCATCCTGAAATGGACCAATGAAAGATAAGAAAAATGAGGAGTCCCAAACAGATCTAATATATGAAAATAGGGTTTTTAAAAAGAGAAGACAGCCCTGGATGGTATGGCTCAGTGGATTGAGTGCCAGCCTTGTGAACCAAAGTGTCCCTGGTTCAATTCCTAGTAGGGGTACATGGCTGGGTTGCAGGCCAGGTCCCCAGTTGGGGGCATGCAAGAGGCAGCCACACATTGATGTTCCTCTTCCTCTTTTCCCTCCCTTCCATTCTCTCTAAAAATAAATAAATAAATTTTAAAAGAGAGAGAGATAGAAACCAGAGGAGAGGAAGTCACTAAAGTCATAATTCAGCCCTGGCTGGTGTGGCTCAGTGGACTGAGTGCCAGCCTGCAAATCGATAGGTTGCCAGTTTGATTCCCAGTCAGGGTATATGCCTGGGTTTCGGGCCAGATCCCCAGTTTGATGTGTGAGAAGGGCAACCAATTGATTTATCTTTTGCACATTGATATTTCTCTCCCTCCCTCCCTCTCTCTCTAAAACTAGATACATAAAATCTTTTTTTAAATAGTAAGAATTTAAATATTAAAAAAAAAAGACATCACTCAAAATATTTCCCACAACAGCAGAGCATGCATTCTGAAATGAAAGGCTCACCAAATATTTGCATAAGAATTGGAAATAGACCCACACCAAGGCATATCAGACTGAAAGCTCAGAACAATGAAGAGAAAGCAAAGGTCCTACAAGCTTCCATATAGGGGAAGAAAATGGGTCCTATATAAAAAATTCTCTATAAAGGATGACAAATCAGGATGGTTTCAGATTTCTCAATGGCAACCTTGGAGGCCAGATGGCAACAGCCTTCGAATTCCTCAAGGACAATTACTATAACTTCCAATTTAGAATTCTATAACCAACCTACACTATTTTTATTTTTTTCAAGTGTTAGGTTAGATTAAGATCATTTTCAGACATGCAAGGTCTTAAACGTTTATATCCCATTTTTCTGTTTCAGGAAATCCCTAGAACACAAATCAAAACATGGAGCAAATAAAAAAGAGATCATGTCCCCCAAGAAGGGAAGCAGAGAATCCTGTGATGTGCCTCAGGTCCAGATTGCTACATGTTAGACTCTGGGAGAGATTGTTTGGGAAAATGGTGAAATTTTCAGAATATTTGAAGATTCTGAATGTCTTCAGACCAGACAGACAAATGGCAAATATAAATGTGTAGAAAATAAAGCAAACAAAACAACAACCACTTATTAGCTCCAGGGACAACAAAAAGGTGTTCAGGAAAGGAAATGTTATCATAATTTATTACAGATCAGCTGTGAATAGTGTTTTATAATCACAATAATGCAAACACTGAAAATTTGCCCAACCAAGACTTTTCAGTTAACATCGATAAAGCAGGGCATAGTATTTCAAGCATGTTAACTTAGAGGCTTAGAGAAAAGTGTGGAAACCAGCTAAGGGTTGCTGTTTTTCACAGCAAGCCTGGTGTAACATTTTAGATTATGTGCATGTATATAACTCAAGGAGAAGATGAAAAAAGGACCTAATTAGTACTTTCTTCAGGGAAAAATAAAACCAAAATAAATTTTTTTCTCTTTGGGTTCTAATTTCCCCAGCCCTACTTGATAGAGATCCTCACCACTCCTTGTGAATCCTTCTAAAAATATTCTATGGCTACATACTTAGGCTTGCTTCATAAATTGCAGTACTGATCAAATCCTGTGGTCCAACATAATCTATACCCAGGATTCTTAAAGCTGATACATCTAGGCAACTTTCATTTTTTGAGGTTCCCCGTACATTAACCATGGAAGGGTTACAAAAAGGGAATTATAAAACTGTGGTGAGCTTTACATGCATATATTAACAAATGACCACCTTTATCAGACACCAAAATGATGTCAAAAATTCTGAATTTCAAGGCTTATGTGAATGTAGGGCCCAGGCCAAGAGGCCTTCTGCTCCCACAGCTCCCACAGCCACCAGCACCTAACTACTCTGTGATAAGTCTTGCCTCAGGATCCTTTTACTAATTTTACAAAGTCTTCCCTCACCCCTCCTGTTATTGTGCTTATTTCCTTCCTTTCCACAGAATGTGTATTATTCTGCATTTGCTTTCATTGAATTTGATTCAGTTCCCAGCAACTCCTCCAACACTTTCTTACCCTGCTGTCACCTGTCCTTTGAATCAATATGCTCTCCACCCTAACAACCCTCATTAATTAATTAAAATTCCCTCTCCACCTGTTTTCCATTTTGGTAACCACGTTCACATTTAATGAGTATGCTCACCATTCCATTATTCAGGTCACTGATGAAATGTTACATCACCAGGCCCAATCTCTGTGGACACAATGTGTCTTATGTCCTCCCAAGTTAATTATAATGTACTGTGCTCTTCCTTTAGGCATGCAGCCACTCATAATTATGTGGTTTAGAATTTAAATTTTAGATCAGTAGTTTGCAAACCTGGCTTCATACTAGAAAGACTGAAGGAAAATTTAAAAATATGGATCCTGGTGCTTGCAACAATTCTATAATACTATGGTAAAATTTTGGCTTGATAAATGAGCCTGGTTGTCTCAGACACAGAATCTTCTTTGTCTAAGAGAAGAAAAGCAAAATACATATTTAAGATGGCCTGCAGGGCCTTACAAAGAAGTGGCAGGCTGTCATATTTTAAGTTCTAGTTTTTCTTTTCTTGTATTTTAAAATAAATCTTAAGAACTTGGTCACTGGAGTTTAGTTCCCAATTTCTGCCATAAAAAAATTAACACAAATTTAGTGACTTAAAACAACATAGCTTTCTTGTCTTACAATTTTGGATGCCAGAAGCCTGACACAGGTCTTACTGGGCTGGGTTCCTCCTGGCAGCTGTAGGGAGAGTTCATGTTCTTGTCTTCTCCTGCTTCGGAGGTCACCTGTGTTCCTTGGCTGGTGGCCCCATTTCTCCAGCAATGTGGAGTTCTTCTCATGTTGTTATCTCTCTGGCTTTCTCTCCCCTCATTCTCTCCCACTTTTAAAGACACTTAGTGATGGCCTTGGGTCCCTTTTGCCGTCTCAAGGTTAGTTGATTAGCAACCATTTGTTTTTGCTGTATAACTTAACTTACTTAGTTTCAGGGAGTAAGTCATGGGCATCATCTGGGGTAGAGTCATTACTCCATTTACCAATGGAGCATATTCAGTTTTCTCCTAATAATTTTTAGGTAAGATATGAGTGTATATAAAGCTCCCCTGCTAGAGCTATAGCTCAAATTTAAAGTCCTTTGGGTACAGTGACATACCCTGCTTTGAAACTAGATGTCTACTTTCAAAGTTAAGGAACACGCTGTGACCCAGGTCCATCCCCACATTGGCCTACCGAGCAGTGGTACACCCTTGGCTCTGATGATTGCCTCATTTGGCCAGTAGCCCCCCATTGTGGGATCACTGTGTTCAATGTAAGCTGGAAATCTCTTTCCTATAGACACTGGAGGAGGGAGGGTCTGAGATAATAGCAGTAAGAACATCTCTGGGTTAACCTCAGTCTACTCCTTATCTTTATGGCTGCCTTGCTCTTTCCTGTTGAATCAGAAGCCCAAGAGGTGTGGCCCCAAAATCTGTGTTCTTTGAAACTTCTATTTAAATTTTGTGTAGTTACATATAACGGGACACTTTGTGGGGGGTCCTCATTTTTAATGGGCTCAGTTTGCCTGCCACCAGGAATGACTCTTAATAACAGTGTTTGGTGAAAAAGAAAGGTCTTTTGTTTATTTGAAGGTTATACAAATTATATTAAAGGTACAATTGTGCCGTTAAATCCCACTCCCTTTAAAAACACCTACAATATACAGTCTTGCCTGATTAGGCTAGCTTTAAAACAGACAAGCAAAAGATACCATCTTTCAGAAACACAACAGTTCACAGTTTAGCATTCCAGCTATAAGTTCAAAGTTTCCGGAAGCTGCTATATACCCAATTAGGGGAGTATCTTGTGTACCCTCCCCAACTCTTATACCACAGGTAATTCTCTATGTGCAAACTGCATGTCTCCCTTCCCACCTCCTTCACTGCCCTCCCTTCTCAAACCAGATGAGTTCTCAGGCCAAGGATCTGTCTATGGGTCCATTCATGGGGAGCAACGAGATGGTCTGAACGTCCATCTGGGGGAGGAGAGAGAAACCAAGTGTCTCTACATGTCATTCTGGGGAAGGCCCTCTGCATGTTCATCCAGGGGAGGAGAGCCCCAGATTATTGGCTGCCCCCTATTTTAAGTCCCCTTTGATGTCATGTGTACAGTAAACAGTTCTGAACACTGACAGAGCTATGCATAGTACTGTAAGCCTTTTCGACACTACCCTCTGGGTAAGACCTCTCCTATTTCCTTGGCATGAAAAGAGCAAAGGCTAGTCCTCTTGGCCCCACCCCACCCACATCCCCAAATTGCAGTCAGGGGTTTTGGCTTCTCCCACTCTAACACAGTCAGGTTTGGGAACAACTGGTTCAGATCATATTTTATTTATTTGTTTGTTTATATTTACTGAAAATATTGTAAGAATTAAAATTTAAACCTTGCTAAAATCAAGACATACCAATAACTTCTATTACTTTTTTGGAGAATGTCATATTATTATAACATTTTGGTATATATTAATATATATATGTTAATAAAGTTTATTTTATATATTGCTCTGATAAAAAAGATTAGATTAAAAGGATGCTTTATTTAAGAAAATCCAATGGATTGAAATCAGATTCACAAAAAATATAATAATTAGGGACTAATAATATTACAAAAGTAATTCACTGTATAATTTCTTTACATAAAAAATACCTCTAGATCACTTCAAGTATCAGTCATTTTATAAAAATTCAGTTTATATATTGCTTTTCAGGAACTTTTTAATTGTTAACACTATTGCAGATATTTCCCATTTTCTCCTTCTTTGCCCCCCTCCACCCAACCCCTACCCCCAACCTTCACCATATTGTTGTTTGTGTCCATGGGCAATGTATATATGCATATATGTTCTTTGGCTAATCTCTTCTACCACCACCCCCACCTCCCTTCTGAGATCTGTCAGTCTGTTCCTTGTATCCATGCCTCTGGTTTTCCTTTTTCATCTATTTATTCTGCTTATTAGATTGCACATATGAGTGAAGTCATATGGTACTTGTCTTTCTCTGACTGACTTATTTTGCTTAGCATAATAAACTTCAGGTCCATCCATGCTGTCACAAAGGATAAGTAAGAATTCCTTCCTTTTTACTGCTACATAGTATTTCGTTATGTAACTGACCACAGCTTTTTTATCCACTCATCTACAAATGGGCACCTGGGCTGTTTCTAGGTCTTGGTTATTGTAAATAATGCTGCTATGAAGATGGGGTGCATATATTCTTCCTGATTGGTGTTATGGGATTCTTAGAATATATTCCCAGAAGTGGGATTGCTGAGTCAAACAGCAGTGCCATTTTAAAAAATTTTTTGAGGAAACTCCATAATGTTTTCCATAGTGGCTGCATCAGTCTGCATTCCCACCAGCAGTTCACTAGGGGGTTTTCTTTTCTTCACATCCACACCAGCACTTGTTGTGTGCTGATTTATCAATGGTAGCCATTCTAGCAGGTGTGAGGTGATACCTCGGTGTAGTTTTAATTTTCATCTCTCTGATAATTAGTAATGTTGAGCATTTTTTCATAGGTTTGTCCAGAAAAAGTTCAGCCATTGTTAATATAATGAGAATGGTTTGCGTGACATCATTGTAACCTGGTGGTGAAGCAGAGTGGACTGGAATGAACATCCATAAACAATAATGACTTCACTGTACTAGTTAGTGAGGGTGGTAGTAGATGCCATTGAGTGAGCATGTGTATTGTGTGGGTGTTGCATTCAGAATGACTGAGCGAGTAAAGCTTTGCATTAAGCTTGAATATTCCTCTATGGAAACTATTCAGATAATTCAGAAGGTTTTCAGGGATGATGCAATGAGTGCAGCACAAATAAATGCGTGCCACAAATGCTTCAAAGATGGTTGAGAATCTGTTGAAAGTGATCCACATTTTGGAAGGCCTGCAACAAGGAGAACATCCGAGAATGTTGAACATGTACCAGCTGCAATCAACAAAGATCAGTGATTGACAGTGCAAGAACTAGAAGCTGATCGGGGGAATCCAAAAACTACTGTGACCAAGATTTTGATGCAGGATCTTGGCATGAACGTGTTGTGGCAAAATTTGTTCCGTGGCTTCTGCTATCAGAGCAGAAGGAACATCATACTGCAGTTGATCATGACTTGATTCAAATGCTATCAGTGGACCAGATTTCCTCAAGAAGGTCATAACCAGACATGAATCATGGGTCTACAGCTATGATCTAGAAATAAAGGCCCAGTCATCTCAAAGGAAGTCGCCTCATTCTCCACATCTGAAGAAGGTGTGGCAAAGTCACAGCAAAATCAAGACTATGTTAACTGTGTTTTTGCTTTGGGAAGGTGATGCCCATCACCTTCCAGGCCAAACAATTAATAAGAAGTACTACCTCAATGTTCTTCATCAGCTGAGAGATGCAATACAATGAAAATGGCCACAGCTATGGGCAACTGGTGATTGGGAGCTTTATTATAACAACACTGCCTGCTAATGTATCATGTCTCATGCAGAGTTTTTTGGAGGAACATCAAATTACCCAGTGACTGAATTCCCCTATGGCCCAGATTTGGCACCTGTGACTTCTGCTTCTCCCCAAAACTAAAATCACCTTTGAAAGAGAAGAAATATCAGACCATGTATGAGATTCAAGAAAAATATGACAGGGCAGCTGATGGAAATTCCAACAAAGGATTTTGCAGAGTGTTTTGAACAGTGGAAGAGATGCTGGGAGAACTGTGTGAGGTATCAAGGTGCCAACTTTAAAGGGGACTGAGGGGTCATTGCCCTATGTACAATGTTTCTTGTATCTTCTTCAATGAATGTCTATTTTTCATGTTACATAGCTGGATACTTTCTGGACAGACCTCGTGTATCTATTGGCCATGCATTTGTCCTCTTTGGAGAAGTGACTATTTAGGTCTTTTCCCCATTTTTTTTATTAGGGTTGTCTTACTGGTGTTTATTTTGGGAATTAACCCCATATCAGGTGTATCATTGGTGAATATGTTCTCCCATACAACTGGTTCCCTTTTCATTTTGTTGATGGTTTCTTTTGCTGTGCAGAAGCTTTTTATATTCATGTAGTCCCATTTGTTTATTATTTTTCCTTTATTTCCCTTGTCCTAGGAGGTATATTGGCAAAAGTATTGCTTTGTGAGATGAGATTTTATTGCCTATGTTTTCTCCTAAAATTTTTACCATTTCATGATCCAGGAAGATGATTGTTATTATTTCAATCTTCTTGATTTTGTTAAGACTTATTCTTGGGTCCTAACATGTAGTTTACCTTTGAAAATGTTCCCTGTGAGCTTGAGAAGAATGTATATTCTACTGCTTTGGATAAAATGTTCTGTAAATATCCATTAAATCTCTCTGATGTAGTGTGTCACTTAAGGTTTCTGTTTCATTGTTGATTTTTTGTCTGGAAGATCTATCCATTGATGTCAGTGGGGTGTTAAAGCCCCCTAATATGAGTGTATTGCTGTCAATCTTGCCTTAAGTTCACCAAGAGATTTATATACTATATATAGGTGCCCCTATATTGAGTGCATATATTTTTGCCAGGGTTATACCCTCTTGGTGGATCAATCCCTTTAGTGTTAGGTAGTGACCTTCATTGTATCTTAGTCTCTGGACTATTTTGTCAGATATAGGTATTGCTACCCTAGCTTTTGTTTGTTGATTTCCATTTGCATGGAATTTTTAAAAAGATTTTATTTATTATTTTTAGAGAGTGGGGAAGGGAGAGAGGCAGAGAGGGAGAGAAACATCAATGCATGGTTGCCTTTCACCTGCCTCCAGCTACAGACCTGGCTAGAGACCTGGCTTGCAACCTGGTTATGTGCCCTGGCCAGAAATTGAACCAGCAACCTTTGGGTTCGCAGGCTGGCTCCTTATCCACTGTGCCACCAGCCAGAGCATGCATGGAATATTTTCTGATCCCTTTATTTTCAGTCTGTGTGAATTTTTGTTCTGAGGTGAGTCTTTTGTAGACAGCACATGTATAGGTCATGTATTTTAAATCCATTCAGCTACCCAATGTCTTTTGATTAGAGCATTTACTCCATTTATATTTAAGGTTATTATTGATAGCTACTTACTTATTGCCATTTTTATTCTTTTTATTTTTTTATTGTTATTTTTAGAGAGAGGGGAAGATAGAAACATACATGTGTGGTGCCATCTGGCCACCCCCAGATGGGGACCCAGGATGTGCCCTGACTGGGAATCAAACTGGTGACCCTTTGGTTTGCAGCCTGGAGCTCAATCCACTGAGCTACACCAGCCAGGGCATTTTTATTTTTTATGCTTATGTTCCACCTCTCTCTAGTTCTTTTTCTTACAGAGTCCATTGAACATTTCTTGCAATGCTGGTTTGGTGGTAGTATACTCCTTTAGCTTTTATTTTTTGTCTAAGGAGTTCTTTACTTCACCTTCAATTTTAAATGATGGCCTTGCTGTATAAAGTAATCTTGGTTTCAGATTCTTGCTTTTCATTATTTTGAATACTCATGCCATTCCTTCTGGCCTGGATAGCGTTTCTGTTAAGAAATCAGCTGTCAGTCTATAGGAACTCCTTTGCAGGTAACTAATTGCCTCTTTCTTGCTGACTTTAAGAATCCCTCTTTGTCTTTAGCCTTTGCCATTTTAATTATGATGTGTCATGATGTGGGTCTCTTTGGGTTCATCTTAATAGGACTCTGCTTCCTGAACTTGTGTGACTTTTTCCTTCACCAGATTAGGGAAGTTTTCTACCATTATTTCTTCAAACAGGTTCTCTATTTCTTGCTGTCTTTTTTCTCCTCCTGGTACCCCTATGATGTGGATGTCATAACATTTCATGTTGTCCCAAAAGTCACTTAAACTATTCTGCTTTTTAATTCCTTTTGCTTTGATTGATTTTTTATCTTCCTTGTCTTCTATTTTTTCTGATTCAGTCCTCCATTTTACCCAATCTACTGACTATTCCTTTCAGTGTATTCTTTATTTTAGATATTGTATTCTTCATTTCTGCCTGGTTATTTTTCATGTTTTCTATGTTCTTTTTCATGCTGTTGAGTATCCTTATAA